>OZ057398.1:65687181-65876769 GCA_964056695.1 Melieria picta
TCTGATTTTCGTTTAATTCTGTGCTGTTTGTTGTCCAATGATTTATTGATTTATATTGCATGAGAGTGTAACAATTGATCGATTTCAATGCAATTTTCACTACTAAAAATGTCTAAGCCTATTGAGAAGGAGAGTTGAATTCAAAGTTCAAGTTAAATTTCAAAGCTTTCAAAAATTTTCCAACTATTGAAAATAACAAAACTTATTCTTGTTATAACGAGTTTTTACCAATTCTAGGTTCTCCTAAGTGGATTAACTTCTGCCACTGGAAACCCACTAGAACGACCAAAAACCACTGCCACTGCCACTGCCAGAAAACTTCCAACTTTAATTTAAATTTATGCTCATATGAAAAATTAATTTATATATGGCCCACACTTGAGAACTAATAACAATGAAGTTGGCGCTTCTCTTCCAGCACTCTCGGTGCTCCTTTGCTGCTGTCGGCAGTTAGCAAGTTGCCCGCTAAGCAGCCGGCAGGGTGGCAGCCCTCCAAGTTTGGTCATTACTTCTCATAAGCCACCCGTAGCCAACTCGAGTCGCCGGCAAGCAAAGAGTGGAAAATTAATGCCCAATAATGGTGGCTGCCGAAATCCAACCCAAGGCAAGCCTCAAAGATTCCCAAGGGCATCGCAAATTTGAGACCTCTTTCGACTGGCCCAAAGGGGCCGGCGCAGCGCGCCGCTTGTCGAAGCGCCACGTACACACTAACACACACACACAGCGAAGCACTTAATTAAGCGCAGCGGCCGCAGTGCCTCGTCGGTCCGTGCGCCCGTCCGCTATCATTGCTGATAACGCGCCGGCAATGAAAATGAAAAATTACGCGAGGGGACTTTGTGCGAATGCTGGCAGCGGCGCGCACACAATTACGACTGCCGAAACGGTCGCGTGAGTGGGAGGCAATTGTGTAAGGCATTAAAATCAAGTTAAAATAAAATGTAGGAAATTAAGCAAAAATGTTGTCCAGCATTTTTGTTACTGATTTGTAACGTGGAATGTGGACTTTGGGCTTTGCAAATTTTCAGCATTCCCATTCGGATTTCTGTTTGGAGATTGTTGCACTTGCGCAAAATTTCAGTGGTACAGTTTGTATGTGTAGTGAGTGTGTGTGTGTGTGTGTGCAAGCAGTAACGGAAATGAAATTTGCCAAATTGGTAAAAATTTCGCAGCAAAAACAACTATTTTTAATTTCCTGTGCAATCTGCTGGTAGATAAAAGTTTTCGTAGGCGCTTTTCGATTTGAATAATTTTGTCAAAAAACAGCAAATATTTAGACAATACGGATTGGGACAGTTAATGAGAATGGAAGTTGTCAACTTTTGGGCGGATTTTAATGCAAAAAGCAGCAACACTAGATGCGGAGGAACAATCGGTGGCGCCATTGTGGCTGGAATGGGGGTGAGGGTGGGATGTGGGACACGGGTGAAAGCAGGCAGGTTTGACAAGCATTGGCAGCTACATACGCATTCATATTGCTCGAGACATTCCACACACCAGTGTTGTCAAAGTGTTTTCGTATTTATCCGCGGGAGGCGCGCAGAGCGGTTGGCTTACCTGCAAAGAGAAGAACGCAAAGAGAAGACAGTTAGTATTAGTAAATCAGTAAAAAAACCCCAATAAATAAAATTTAACTTAAAGTTTCGCTTTGCAAAGGCATTAAATTGTTTATGACTTTGCAACGCTTTTTAGCCAGTTTTATTGGCCGACAACATTGACGCTGAAGTGTTAACCTGAATTGCTTGGCCGCAACACTCGCTGGCACAATAAAAAAACAACAAGAACAAAAACAAAAACAGCACATCGCAACCTTCAAAAACATGCCACAACAAATTTTGCTGAATTTTATTTTGCTTCTCTAGCGAAATCTCGCAACACTGCACGCAATGTTTTTGCTTTTTTGTTACAGTTATAGTTTTTGTTTTTGTCGGCAATTTTTCAACAATAATTTTTATTGAGTGCATTAACGCGCTTGAAATGCACGAGACTTTAACTCGACGCAGCTGGCTCTAAGCTGGCAACAGCACCCGCACCAGCCGCAACTCTTCACCCGGCAGCGCAGTGATTTGGCAACCCTGCTGTGCGCTCAAATTGCAGCATAATAACTTTTGATTCAATCTTACTTGTTGCTCGCTCGTTATGGCCACAGCCAAGAGTTATGGCTTATATCAGACCGTTTTTGTACGAGTAGTTGGCTGCGCGCACGTTTGGCCGCTGTTCTCATGGCAATTGTTGTTTTTGTTAATGGTTGCAACTTTAATTGCATTACTTTATTTGTATATATGTTATGTTCGTGTGTGTGTGTGTGCGTGTGTTGTGCATTTTTATATTATTGTATTTGTATTGCGGTTCACCTTGAGCAGCCTTTGCCGGCCTGGTCGGGTCGGATCGGATCAGATTGGGTCTGGTGTGGTGCGGTGTGGTTTGTTGGCTGCTTGGCTTTTGTTGTATTTGCGACCGACTGTCTGAGTTGTTGCAGCACTGCACGTGGCTGCTGTTTGCAATTTGATATGTTCAAATATGCACAAATGCATTTAAAGCCAACCGCAATTAAATTTGAAGCGTGGAATAAACGCGAGTTTGAACTCTTAAATCAATGTAAAACAAGACCTATTTCAATTGCTACCGAGTCGTTTATTTACAGTCTGTACTATGGTCAAATTTTATTTGAAAAAATTACTTTACTGAAATCATACTAAAATTAATAATAAAAAAATTGTACTAATAAATGAATTAAAAGATATATACGTTTATCTCTAAATACCAGATTATTTTGGTTAGTGTAGATATTTTTGTATTTTGCATAATATTTTTACCCTTTTAAAAGTGGCTGAAAAGAAATATTCTGCTAAGTTACAGATCCTGTAAAATTTGTAGAATATTTCACTGCGATATTGCAAATGATTTAAAAACTTTTAGCGGACTAACGGACCAACGCAATCCAGTTAGATCGCCTCTCGCTAACGACACTTCTGTTTCCACAGTTCAGGTCATACTTGAAGCAAAACTGAGGGAAATCAACACTATTAAAGTGCATTTGTTTCCCCATTACGTATGTAAATTTACGCCTTTTACATTTACAACGCTGGCAAGTTTGCGTTTTCCATAAATCTAATTCAATTAAATTGCAGGCAATTGCATAAAAAAAAACGAACCATTTTGCGCAATAAAGGCAGCTGCGCGCTCCGCACGGCCAACGGCATTGGCGTGCAGTATGATAAATGCAACGCTGTCATATTAAAATTAGTGCAATGTCAAGCCAGAGTTGCCAACACATGCGACTCTACTTTAAATACAGAGTATTGCTGCATCGTCAGCATTGGGAAAATTGACCTTTAGCGCAACAACAAAAAAATATTAAACATGCCAATTTGCACTCGAATGAAGCCATTTATGATGAATTCAGCTGTCAAAATCATAAATGTTGCACAGCCACAATAGACACACACACACATATAAACAAACACAGTGCAGACAACATAATCGCAACGACATGTATTAGAGCAACAAGCCCAAAAATGTGCAAAATTGATATTAGCACATTTTCAATTTTGCTGCTGAGCTGCGACCGCGCCACTCTCGCCGCCTTGCACCGCACAAAAGTGCCCTCAGGCGAAGCTAAATGGCAGCCTGAGAAAGAATTCGTTATCGATTTTTATGCTCGCCCGTAAAGAGAAAACTGTTTAGTTGGAAGGAGCGGAAACGAACTGGTACAGGCAGTAAAACCCGCTTATCAGCAACACCACCAACAACAAAAGCACAGCATTAAGCAGCAAAATAACAACAAAACCATTAAATCGAAGCGCTGCAGTGCACTGCGACTTGATCCACTATCGAATTCTTGTAAGAAAAATGTAACAAACAAACTGAAAACCACAAAAGGGCCAACAGGAAAGCCAGCCGCATTTTCTCAAATGCTCGAAATGTGGCAGATATAAAAATAAAATAAGAATTGAATAGCGCCGATTGCTTTTGTGGCGCCTGTCGCTATCATGTCTGCTTATTTTGGCTGCGTTCCACTCGCTTTTTCGTTTTCGTTTTCATTTTGCGGGTGGCCTTTGTAGGCATAAAAATTCGTTCGTTGAGGGCTACAGCTGAGCTGACCCCTGAGCAATCCCACACACACACACACGTACAATCTCATACGTGTTTATAAAGTTTGTTGCGTTTCTGGGATATATTTACTCGCCGTTTAGGGTTACAACCGCAAAATTACAAAAATACAGACAGCAACACAACTACACACACACCTACAGAGTTTGGGTTTGTGTGACTGCAGCATCGATGTTATCTTATTACACGATGAACAAGCAGACAGCACAACTGTATGAGTTACGGGCGAACCAATTTCCAGCCGTATCACGTGTTGTGAGCTGTCAAAAGCTGAGAGAGTTTCATGAAAACCGAGACAGTTTTGACCGCACTGACAGTTCGTTTTCTGTTGTAAGTTTGGGTCTGCCTGCGTTCGGTTGGGTTTAGTTGGACAAATAATTTCGAATCAGGATTTGTAGCATAACGGAGAAGGAGGTTTTGTTTACCGCGGTGGTTGGAGGCAGTGTAGGAGACGCACAGCGCAGGACTTATTGAATAAGCATACAAGTAAGACTAATCGAAATTTATCTGATACATACAAACCAGGAATAAAACTAGGAATAATTAATTAAAAGTCTAACAATAAAATAAATTAAATTATTAGATTAAATTCATTCTTCCTAAATGTTTGTAATCTTTTGAATTCTACTTGCACTCTCGCACTTTCAGCTTAACCCGAATTTTACCATGTGTCCCTATATTACTTTTTGGTATTTAAATCAGGGACTTAACTATTTTAAGTTTTTTAAGAAATTAATTGCAATGTAACTATTACAATGCAATATAAATTTTATTTGTTGATTATAATTATTATATGCGACAATTAATTTTTACGTTGTATAATAACTGTTATGAGAAATAAATATTTTTTTCATTCTGGATAATTATTATTTTGGGATTTTTTTTGTTTACGTTGCATCATAACTTTTATTTATAATTTTTTTATTTACGTTACCGATAACTATTATTTGAAAGAAAATTTTTTTACGTTGCCTCATAACTTTTATGAAGGACATTTTTTTTTATTTACGTTGCCTTACCACATTTTGAGTATGAATTGATTTTTAATTTAGTTGTTGGTGGAAATAAGGTTTGTGCAGTTAATTTGCGTTAGTCAATTTAAATAATTAAAAATTAATTCATATCCAAAATGTAGTAATTCAACGTAAAATTTTTTTTTCAAAATAACAGTTATCGGCAATGTAAATGAAAAAAAATCATAAATAAAAGTTATGAAGCAACGTAAAAAAAAAGTTCTCAAAATAATAGTTATCGGTAACGTAAATTAAAAATGTCATAAATAAAAGTTATGAAGCAACTTAAAACAAAAATCAAATAATAACACTGTGCAAGTCCAAAATTTAGACATGGGGGGGACCTACTGGGTGAGTTTCCTATAGGTATACTGAGTTGAGATCCACCAGCCTTTTGGTAAGATTGGCTCTAGTTTATGAGAAATCCGACTTTGAAGTTTGCTCATGTTAGTCCAGTTTGTCGCTTAAGTAAGTCCTAAATCGTTTCGAATATCGCATTACTGTCTTCGGCAAGTTTGTAGATATTTTAACGACCAACAAATTTGCTAAGACACCAATCCAAAAAAAGTACATTTAAACTGTGTAATTGCGATATGTGCATTTTTTTGCGCAGCGCTACGTGCCGTATGAGTGCCATTTAATTATAATTAACACTCATATAATTGACACTCATACGCCACGTTGCGCTGCGCTCAAAAATGCACATATCGCAATTACACAGTTTAAATGTACTTTTTTTGGATTGATGTCTTAAGCAAATTTGTTGGTCGTTAAAATATCTACAAACTTGCCGAAGACAGTAAAGCGATATTCGGAATGATTTAGGACCTATTAGAATTGAAACGTTCGAAGACTTAAGCGACGAACTCGACAAACTTCAAAGTCGGATTTCTCATAAACTAGTATACCTATAGAAAACTCACCCAGTAGGTCCCCCCATGTCTAAATTTTTGAGGGCAAATTTCACGCACAGTGTAATTATCGACAACGAAAACAATACTTGTTACTTATGCAACTCAAAAATATTTATTACATGATAATAGTTATAGGCGACGTGAAAAATTTCTAATTGGGAATAATTATTATAAAGCAATAAATATAAAAATTTCTTAAATTAGGGCAATTTTTTCATTACCAAAAATATGGATAATAATTATTTTAGGTCTCTGATTTAAATCATGAAACATTTGCCTACAAAATGTGCACACGACATTGAAGTCGCCACGCCTCTTTGCTAGGGTTCTAGAGGTTCTAGTTTACGTTTGAACAATTTTAGCTTAAAACGGTTTAAATCAATTTTTTAATTACAGAAAAATTCTTTAATATTTATGGAAATATACAAAATTATCACTTTCTGATATTATTTAACCATTATTAAAGAAACCGGGTTTTGATGAAACGCGCCCAATTCGTAGACTTCAATTGGAACAGAAACTTTCCCTGATATCGCTGCAAATTATTGGAAATTATTTTGCTAATAACAGTAAAATGTTTGTAATTTGCTTTGAATTCACTTCTAAAAATATTAATTTGTTGGTGCCTACTTAAATTAAACCCACAAATCAATCGTAGCTTTTGCTATAAGATGACAAATAGCTGAAGTTGCTCTCAGGCTACTTTGGGGTCGAAAGAGTTAAATGCTTGTAATCTTCTGAATTCTACTTGCACTCTCGCACTTTCAGCTTAAACCGCACTTTGCTATGAAAAGCCTCGATTTTGCCATGAAACAAGCAAAACAAGCATAGTTTCCATTTTCGAATAACAAGCCGAGTAAAAGTGAACTAGAAAAAATCGTACAAATAAGGCAGCAAAACATTTTTCTTGCACACAAAAGCCACTGATTGCGCGCAGTACTAACGACACCGTCGTCGCATGCAGCACCCACATGCGTCGAGCAGCCACGGAATGTGACGCTCGGCAAACAGAGCGTGTAGGAATCGTAAATATTTGCATGCCGCTATGATTTTCTCCTTTTGCCTCTTTGCCATGAATCAACTCAGCCACCTACTGTCAACTAGCGTGGCGCTCTCGTCACTGTCGCCGCCACTTCCGCCACTGCGTGCCGCACACTTAATGGCCATCAAATAAAAATCAAACTTTACCCGGCGCAGCAGACCTTCCTAATTTTTTTTCGTATTTTTCAACGTCTTATTCGGTGCAGTTTTCGTTGCTTAAACTTGTGTTTCGTTCTATAGTTCGCTTTAATGTATTCAGTGGGCGTGAGTGGGGTGGGGCCAGCGCGCAGGCAACCAGTCAGGCAGCCGCCTCGCTGCGCCTCGCATTGTTTACTTTTCGCTTATTTTTACAATTGAACGCCTCAATAAACGCTTTCAGCGCGTAAAATTAGTTTTGAGTAAAATGCTTGTTCGTTCCTTGCGATGTCTTGCTGTGCTGTGTAAGTGTGTGCACTGTATTATGTACTTATTGCCGTTAGAATTTTCACAATTCCCACACACCACACACACGCACTAACACTCGTACCGGCACTCGCCCTCACCTTCGCACTCGACACATTGCCGCACTGTACGAGTACCGTGGGGCAAGTTGACGGCTCGCCATCGAATGCGTGTGCGGCTCATAAATTTCATGTGGGAATTAAATGCTTTTTATGGTCTTCTACTCAAATTGAAACACATTTTAATTATTTGTAATTTTGGGTTTTGTTTATTTTTTTGAATGTGAGTGTTTGGTGAATGCGTAGAGAGTGTTGAAAGTTTAATTAGTATTTAATTACACGACTGTTGAGAATGTAATGCGAGTTAGAATGAGCTCAAGTGGTTGCGTTCTTACGTAAACACAGAGTAAACAAACAAACAAACAAAAACAAATTGACGTTAATTGGCGTCGATTTTAGCGGGGCGCGCATTCCTCAGATTAGACTCAATTGAAATTTAAGTGAGACGACCGCAAACAAAAGTGAATGGAGGGCGCCAACACATCAGCCAAAACAATGGAATCACCTAAATGATTTATGTCGAAATTAATTTGCGGCTTAAATCATAATTTTTGCTTATCGAATAATAAATCTAAGCGGCCGCATAAAGTCGAAAGCATTTAAACAGCTTAGGGCAATGTCTGCGAAGAGACCCAATGAGAGAGCAATTAAAACTTTATTTTTCCTTCAATATTTTTAACGACCCTGTGCGCCAGCTGCCCGCTGCTTGTTCCGCTGAAAATTCGTTTAATCGCCGCCAAAGCTATTTATTCTTATTTGCCTTCTAAATTCGCTGTGCTCACAGTTGCCAGTCTTATCTCATTTCGACAGCGCACTGACAGTCAGTAGAGCAGCATCGGCAACAAAACGAGTGTGGGCCGCAATGTCGCGTCGCGTCGCAGCGTTAATCATTTCACTTTACTTGATTGCAATTATCGTAAAGCAAACAAATGCAATCGAAGGACAGCCGTCCGACCCGCCGGCGGTGCAGATAGACGGCGACTTGCACAAATCAACCGTGGAGGGCAGCAGTCACGCCACCTGGACCGGCGACACTTATTACGCCTTTCGTGGCATACCCTATGCCCAGGCACCGCTGGGACCGCTCCGATTCAGGGTAAATATTCAGGCATACTGTGCTTTAACGCAAAATGTCCTTATGTCCTTCCCTTTTTTTTGGTCAGGATCCTCAGCCTTTGGCACAACTGCCGCCGCTCATCGATGCGCGCTACGACGGCCATGACTGTCCCTCTATTCACGCGTCGAACGCCTCCGAAGACTGTCTTACGCTCAATGTGTACACCAGAAACGTAAGCAAGCGGCTAAAGCCGATTTCGATCACTAAGCTCAATTTCGACATCTGCTATCCAGCTCTCCGCGAACTCCTCACTGCCCGTGTTGGTGTTCATGTAATGTAATGATAATGGGTAGGGACACTGCCCTTGCGCACTGCAACCTAGTAGGTTTATTGTGCCCCACATACATCCGGGCGGTTTGTATGTGGGCTCGGGCTTGAGCAGCTACCTCAGTCCCGCCTATCTGCTCAGTAAGCAGCTGGTGCTCGTGACCTTCAACTATCGAATCGGCACTTTGGGTTTCCTGCAGCTGCACACGCGCGCCGTTCCCGGCAATGCGGGCTTCAAGGACCAAGTGCACGCCCTGCGCTGGGTGCAGCGGCACATAGGCTCCTTCGGCGGCAACGCATCCGACGTCACCCTGATGGGCTACAGCGCCGGCGGCCTCAGCGTGCAAATGCATCTGGTGTCGCCAATGTCGCGCGGTCTCTTCCACAAGGCAATCGCCATGAGCGGCGCACTGCCCGCGCAAGCTGACTTATCGCACGCCGTGCAAGCTCAGCTAATACAAAAACAATTAGAAGCGCTCAACTGCTCAACTGCCGAGCTTACCGACGAAACTGCCGTATTGAGCTGCCTGAATCAGCGCAGCGGCAGCGAAATCGCGTCAACGCTGCGCCGCCTCTTCGTCTTCGGCCACGATAACCCGATCTACCTCTGGCTGCCCATTGTCGAAACGGACTTCGGGCAGGAGCGTTTTCTGGTCGAAGATCCGTACGATGCGCTGCGCAGCGGCCGCTTTGCCAAACTGCCCACACTTATCGGTTTCACCGATGGCGAATTTTGCACGTCTGCCGCCAGCATAGCGCACAACGCCGAGCTCGAGCGAGCCTTCTACACGAATTTCGATGCGCTGGCGCCGCACATTTTCATGTACGCGTCCAGTGCGAATAAGACGCAGCAAAGCAGCGCGGAGTTGCGCCAACACTACCTGGCAAACAGCGGACCTGGGCACACGGAACTGGCGCAACTGTGCGATCTCTTCTCGGACGCCATCATTCGCTACGGCGCGCAGCGTTTCGCTGAATTGGCCGCCGCGCACTTGAAAGTCTTCACGTACCAGTTCAACTACAGGGGACGCTACAGCAATTTCAACTATGACACAGCGAAACGTGAGCAAGACTTCATAGAGTTTTACAGTAACGAAAACCCGGTTGTTTGTCCGCAGCACGTGCCGAGCACATGGACGACCTGATGTATCTCTTTCAAATGCAGCCACACCACTTCGAGCGGCAGGAGGCGGATGCGAAAATTGTGGAACAGTACATCGAGTTCATGTTTGACTTCATGAAGAACGGGTAAGTCGTTCCAGTTGGCAATATTCACTTCACTTTAACGCTTGCGACTTTCTTGGCAGCGAACTGCGGGCCCCATCCAGCGCACCAGCCCACTTTCCGGCAGCTTACGCTCTGTTAAGCACGAATTTCTCGTACCAGCCGGGCACATTCTTCGACACGGGCACGTACAGCGTGTGGAAACGCTTATTTGCATAGACGAGCACTGACTCGTCTCAACCGTCTCGTTGCGACTACGTATGGCCAGCATTTGTTGGACTCCTGGGCAACAAACAACAACCAAATCACCAACAATTGACACACAGACAATTGGCCATTGGCTAGAAATTCTTTAACCCAAAACGACATAATTGCTGCTGTTCGGTGTCTGCAAAAGTTGGGTCGTCTTTCGGTGAAACCCAATAAAGACAGAGAGATAACACGCAATTAATACGCTTTGTGATTTTTGTAATTCCCCAATTCCCCGCTGGCAAGACTACCCACCAGTTAGAAGTTTGGTGGCGTATAAAAAAGTGGGTGTCCCTATGTAAGGTTGGCAAAAAGTCGCCAGCTTCTTGGAACAAAATTAAGTGTAAAAAAACGGCAACAACAAATTGTGTGCCTAAATTCGTAAAAGTTTCACTTGGCTGCGTACGTTGACGGCCCAGTGGAACCACTGGCGCGACGACGAAGAAGAATTAAAGAAAAGTCGACACAGAGTAAAAGTCATGAGGCAGAGAGAGAAGATTTCGAGGTTTTGTCAGTTGGTAGCATGCGTAAAAAATATCGGGGAACCTCAGGCCTCGATCAACCCAGGAATATACCCGGCCCACTGTCATAAGCGACTTGAATATACATAAATCGAGCTGCCCGTTTACCTAACATAATCTATAGATCACTGATCATTAACTTTAGTGAATGTATAAGTGATATTTCCTCTACCGCTGAAACATACAAATTTTCAAAATTTTCAATGCAAACTTGGTTTTGCAAAGAATTTTTTGACAGTTTTCGCTTATGAAATAGACATTACTTTGATATTACAGTCGAACTTCCCTATAATGAATTCGCACGGGGCCAGAAAAAAGCTTCATTATATAGAAATTATGAGTTTTTTTCATCTTTTATTTAAAATAATGACGTATTTTAGTTTGGATTACCCTTCCACTTTTCTTCCTCAACAAAACCCTCTTTATACATTTAGAGACTTAAAAACATTATTCGGTACATTGCTCTTCATCTCCACAAAGGTTCGAAGTACATCAAGAGAAGCAGAAATTCGTCCCGATGTAGGTAACACCGCACCCGCCAATTCTTCTTCACTGGCCATTTCTTCTTGTTAGTGATGTGACTTTCTTCTTCTCATGCTGTTGTTATTTTTAACTTCTGGGGTTCCCCTAGGTAGGTAGGTAGATGTGGCGGCCCTCACGAGAGCACACGTAGGCCAAAATAAGGCCCATTGTGATGCCACTGGATCGTTATCCCCTTCGTATTAGTAGGTCTCAAACCAACCTGAACAATTAATGAAGCGTATTAGGCCTTTGGTGTCGACGTTAGATATATCGGCGAGGTTGTCGGTGTGGTAAAAACCTAAGTGTTTTTGGCGAGTCCTGCAAAGAGCAGGGCAGGTGCAAAGGAAGTGTAGGATGGTTTCTTCCTCTTCTATGTCTCTACAGCTACGGCAGAAATCGTTGGCTAGATGACCCAGCCCTAGTCTTCTTGCGTGGCTACCGAGGATGCAGTGACCAGTGATTACCCCGACAACAGCCCTGAGCGTGCCCCTTTTGAGGTTTAGCAGACTTCTGGTGCGCGTCCAGTCCAGCTTTGGCCAGATTTGTTGCGCTGTCTTGCCTGTCTCAGAGGCCGCCCAAGCGATGTTGGCGGCTTTAGTCACGGCCTCCTCTAGCACCAGTTTGCAAGTACTTAGCGGGACACCCAAGCCAGCAAATTCTGTGGATAGCCCTTCGGTTGTGCCTAGTCTGGCCAGTTCGTCCGCCCTACAGTTCCCCGGGATGTCTCTGTGACCTGGGACCCATAATAGGTGTATGTTAAGCTGCTCAGCCATCTCGTCGAGAGATCTGCGGCAGCTGATCACTGTTTTTGATGTTAAGACATGAGACCCTAGGGCCCTGATAGCCGCTTGGCTGTCAGAGAGTATGCTAACATCTCGTACTGAGATGCTGCGCTTGTTGATCAGCTTCAGGGCGGCTTCAATGGCCGTTACTTCCGCCTGGAACACACTACAGTGGTCCGGTAATCTAAAGGAGTAGTTTATACCCAATGAGTCCGAAAAGACGCCTCCGCCGACCGCTCCATTTAGCTTAGAGCCGTCAGTGAAGACCTGTCATGAGTTACCTGTTAGTGGTGTTGAGCCGTCCTCCCAGCTGCTCCTATCTGGGATGGTACATGAGAACTTCTTGTTGAAGAGAAGGGGGTTCCCCTAAATATATTTACTATTTTTCGGTATTTAGTGTTGTTAATATGCGTGACAGAAAATAGCAAGGAAAAATTCATTATATAGAGACAAAAAACGAATGAAAGCGAAGTTTTTAACTAAAACATTTATTCATTGTAGAAATTCATTATAAGGAGATCAAAATGCACTTAGAATAGAACGATAAAGCTGTGTCTTTGAAATTAATTCATTATACGGAGAACTTCATTATATAGAACTTCACTATAGGGAAGTTCGACTGTATATGAGAGTGAAATATGCAATTAATCTATAATTTTAAATAATTTCAAAATATTGATTATTCTGTTATCATTATAAGCTTCTCAAAATAATTGTTCTTCATTTTTAAGTTTGCAACCATTTCCGTGACAAACTGTATGTACATACCTTTGTACGTAGAACTGGCTGATTACACGTAAGTTTTCATATTGGTTGAAGTTAAAATATCTGAAAAGTAATTTCAGAACTTGTGTGTTCTTTCAAAGTGCCATGCATTCGATTTCTGGATGTGTAGAAACTCGACTATTCTCATTGTTACACTGAATACTAACGAATTTCCAAGAATTTCCACTCAGAAAGTATTAAGAATTGTGCCACTATTTATTTATTATTCATTCTTATAGGCTCCAATGCCCATTCCCTGAAATGTGATTTTCCCGATATTAAGTGTGTAAATGAGTTCATATTTTTCCACAGTTTATCGTTGGCTACATAAAAAATATTCAAAAAAATATGTTTGTAATATTTTTTGTTTTAGTCGGCAATCTGAAACCCGCATTCCTGGCGAGTTACTGACATAAACAACGAATCAAACAACAGCAAACAGAGACTTGAGCGCCGCAATGCTTACGCCATCGCCTTATAGCTGGAAAATGCCGAAGAATCATTCCGACTTGAATTTAATTGAAAAACCGAGCCGCGTCATCGAGCGCTGACAATTAAAAAGAAGGCGGGCGAGGGAGTAATAACGAAATTTTCAGCCCACAGAAAAGGAAAACAAAACAAAAATCGAACTGGAAATTGAATTTGAAATGAAACCGCAGAGTGACCAGCTGCGCAAAGCAATGAACTCCAACTCAGGCCGGGCCGCAGCAGAGTGGCAGAAGCCGCCCGGTCGTCGACTGTTGATGTTACAAGATTTCTATGGCGAGCGAGCGAAAAAGCAAACAAGTGTTTGGAGTTTCAATTCAGGCGAAGCAATGAGTTGAATTGAATTTCTTTGTGCTGCGCTGGAGTGTGTTTTGCTTTCGTTTGCTTTTGTTTATGCTGAAATTCCGTTGGCTGTTATGCTTTGACACAATTTGATTTAATGGATTTGCATGCATCGGGCTGAGGCTCGAGGCGGCCGACGGTCGTTGTCATCTCCAGCAATAACAACAAAAGTGACGACATCATCGTCGTCATCAACGTCGACTTGTCACATTGTTACATTGCCGGAAATGTCAGGCGAAGTCAATGCTCTTCGAGTGTGAATTGAAGTGGCATGTGGCGCTGGCGATGGGTTGGCCGGCGACATATGCAACGCATGCCGTCTTCCCTGCACATTTGCCTACATAAGTAAGTGTGTATCGATTAAAATGGAGCAACATTTGCGACAATTGTTGCTGCAAACGCAACAGCAGACATCAAAAATTTGCTGCAGGAAATGCAGAGCATGAAAACGAAATTTGAACATAAAACTTCAAGAATTACATGAAATTGTCAGAAAGTTCTTAGACAAACAAGCAGATGGACAATGAATCGGCTTAGGCAGTTATCAACTTGGATGCCACTTGGTCGATGGGAGCAATAACTTTATATAAATTTCTACGATATAAAGAAAAAACTGAAACAATCTTTAAGGTTCGTCGAGTTGATGTTCAATTGTCGTTGGTTAAGCCAGCGAGTGCCACAAACACAGAATCGGGCGATTCATGCAGCCGGGGCAACCAACTTAGAGTAAAAAAAAGGTAAGACAAGGTAGAAAGGAAACAAAGTCCGTCTGTGGCGGCTGACCGGCGGACAAACGCACATAAACACAGCCACACAGCCAGCCAGACAGACAGACAGACATGCGTTCACCTTGAACTCAAAACTGAACCTATGCTGTGCGCGCTTGTCTTTATTTACTTGTCGTGGTTGTTGTTGTTGTTGTTGTTGCTGTTGTGGCCATTCTGCTTATTGTTATTGCTGTGACTTTCTTGCTGTCGGTCGTTGGCGCTGCTGTTATTATGTCTTGTGTGTTTATGCGCGGAATATTTTAGTGCAGTACGTGCAGTGCCGGCGCGGCCGCAGCTCCTACACGCTTCAGCTAGATTTTACGGCCGCCAGTGGCAGCCGCCGGTTCAGGTTGTTGCCATTTTATGCCACATGATGTCCATAAATTGCACAGACGGCGACGATTCACATTGAGGCAAGAGCGAGTTTTGCACGTGGCGCACTAAAAAACGTTAAAGCCGAAATGAAATGAAATGGAAAGCTTTAAGTGCAAATTCAAGGCGGCAGTAAAAGTAGTGGGGGAAACGAGTAAAATGCGAAAGGAGTGAAAAAAAGAAGACCAGAAGACCACTTAAATGTCCAGAATACTTGATGCATTTGCTCACAACTGCCACGAGTCCCAATGTCGCGTCCAGCACTGTGGTCAACCGCGCTGACAGCACCCACCACACAAGCGAATGCCAACAGTATTTACGAGAAGCGCGACATTGACATTGTAAATCAGCCGAACGATTGGCTTGTTGACGCTGTTAGTGACAGTTTAACGTCAACGCGTGCGAGTGATTGCAATAAAAAATTTGAAAACATTCAAATGCCAACTGCTGAAGCACGTTTTGCTGCCTGCCAAATGTACTGATGAATTTCACAAAAAAATGCATAAGAAAAATAAAAGCACATTTTCAATAAAATAAATAAATAAATAAAAGAAGGAAATGATTCATGAAAATGATACGAGCCGGTGATGACAGTGGAAAGCGTCAACAACATTTGAGACGTGCGTAATAAAAGCTACCGCTGAGAGTCCGAGCGACAGGCATTGAGCATTGCTTAGGAAGGCGAAATAAGGGAGAGGGGCGGGTAGAATGAAAGGATTATGGCAGCTGCTCAAATGTTGCGCTCTTAGCTATTGTAACTTTTCAGTGCTCCGCTTCGCTGCTGCTTCATTTTGGTCTTTTAACCCTCTCGACCCCAAAGTTGCCTGAGAGCAACTTCACCTATTTGTCATCTTATAGCAAAAGCTACGATTGATTTATGGATTTAATTTAAGTAGGCACCAACAAATTAATATTTTTAGAAGCGAATTCAAAGCAAATTACAAAAATTGTACTCTTATCCCCAAAATAATTTCCAATAATTTGCAGCGATATCAGCGAACGTTTGTGTTCTAATTGAAGTCTACGAATTGGGCGCGTTGGATTAAAACCCTGTTTCTTTAATAACGGTTAAATAAAATCAAAAAGTGATAATTTTGTATATGTCCATAAATATTAAATAATTTTTCTGTAATTAAAAAATATTGCTACAAAATTTATTTAACCCATTTTAAGCTAAAATTTTTCCAACAGTAAACTAGCTCTAGAACTCTAACAAAGAGGCGTGGCGACTTCAAATGTCGTGTGCACACTTCTTAGGCAAGTTTTTCATGATTTAAATACCAAAAAGTAATATCGAGACACAGGGCAAAATTCGGCGTCGAAAGGGTTAAGAGTGGTTTTGTTGGGTTTGAGTTGTTGGGCTTAGTACATACATATGTATGTGTCTGTGGAAAGCAAAATTTCAAATGCGCCGCACGTTTTCAATTTAAAGCGCATTATTATGATTTGACATACAGCAGCGGCGGAAAAAAGGCAGCCACAAAGCTTGCCAACCTTTACTGATTGTCTTCGTCCACTGCTGCTGCTGTTCGCTAAGAGTCTCCACGGCTACAGCCAGCGTCTGCTTGAAAAAGGGTTCAGTTTTAACCTCACAAATTGCGTTTACTCGTTGCTAAACGATTTTCTCGTTTCTTTTTTCATTCCAAACAATTTAAAATGATTCATAAAATTTCAGTTCGATTACTTTATTATTGTGTTGAAAGCAACGAGTGGGTTTTAAATGCCTGCAATGCGTTGATGGCTTATTTCGCTGGTTGGTTGACCTGCTGGCAGTAAATTTACAAGAAAAACAAACTGTTAACGTCTTTTTTGGTGCAAGAGTGCTTGCATAATGCGGCAATAAAATGTCAAATTAGGGCTGCATATTTTTAAACTTTTTATAATTTTTTTGGAATCATTTTTTAAAATCATTTTTATGATTCCAGCAAAATTGCTGCAGGCAACAACAATGAGACAGCGCGTTGAGATCGGCCAGATAAGCCACGGCTGCGGAGTGAAAAAGTGTTTTTCCTTAATTTTATGGCAGATTTTTGTGGCACATTCAGGCGAATTGTCACGCAATTCAATATAAATATGACCAAACCAAAAACAATGCAATGAAAAGAAACAAAATAAACAGAAACGATGGCTGTGATGGCCATTGCCGGCAGGCAGCCAAATGCCTCAAATGTGCACATTTGCGTTTATAATTGCACTGTTTTCAAATAAAACAACAACAATAACAACATAAACTACACAACAGCAAAAACAACAACAAGAAACACCATCAATTAAATGTCAACAGGTTTAACATGTGCAGTGTCGTTGTCGCATCAAAGAGAGGTGTGGTTTGTTGTTGTTCTTATTGTGGTTGCTGCCGCCGAGCTGGATGATGTGTATGATGTTGCTGCTGTTGTTGGCTGGTTGCTATTATTGGTGGATGATTTCGTTTTTGTTTTTCTTGTTGTTGTTGTTGTTGCTGTTGTGATTATGATTATTTTTACTGCCAGTAGACGAGCAAACAGGGCACGGCTTCAACAATCATAAAACATGTTGTCACTTTTAATTGTTGCTGTTGTTGTTGTGGTATACAACTTTGCACAGTACAGTACAGATTTGTTGTTGTTGTTTGTGTTTTAACAAACCACTTTGCCGGCAAGCGTTGCTTGAACGTTGAAAGTATTGGGTCAAGTGTCACTGGTGCTGTGATTTTATTGACACACCCCAAAAAAAAAGAGCGCCAGCTACCGGCGTGAGTGAAGCACTTTGGCCGTTTGTTGGCATTGTTGCTGATTTACGACAACGTAATATGTACGAGCGTTGGGTGATATATGACACGGAAACTCAAACAAACGCAATATTTATGAGTCTAAATAGTTGGCACTTAGAGGGACTTTTGTTTGAAGTGGGATTAAAAAAAAGGTGTGCATACAGTTTGAGAACTACTGGCGGAGACTTAAAACGTATTCAGTTTGGCATGAAGATTGAACCGATAGTTGTGATAGTTGTCAAGCCATGCACCCACAATATTCGATCACTAAGTTCCCATCTTCGCTTCACTTTGGACTACATACAGATTGTACATTCATCCGTTTAAAGCTTCCATCGTAACAGTTGAGAAAGTGTACGTTTGAGGAACTCGTTTAATGACAGCTGAAGCAGTTGGACTGCATTCTGTTCGCGCAACACTCGCCGTTCCTACCCTTCCAGCGCACCGCAGCCAGCCGAAGTTTAATCGGCGCGCCCACACAATGAATCAATATTTTTAGCTTTTAATTGTCTCTGCTTCTAAGCGCCCGCCAAGGTTACCTACATTTATTGTGCGCTAAACAATGAACACAAAAGCTAAAAAATGATGCAAAAACCGACAGAGAAGCAGCGATTGTCGAACAATCAGAATATTGGCGGCTAAGCGAAAGCAACGCACAAAGCGGTTAACTTAAAATGCAAACAACGAACGCCAAATCGCGCAAGCATACAAATAAATTACACACGAAGAATAAAGCAAATTTAAAAATCTATTTAAATGCATTGTTGTTGCTGTCAATTTAAGTTCTACTCTAAAAAGTTACGTTGAAGAATTCCGCAAGCACAAAACAGCCAACAGCTCAGCTGTTTGGCGCTAAGCAGAGTGAGAGAGATAGAAGAAGAGCGACAGCGGCGAGGGAGAAACATTGGTGGCTATTAACACTTTTTCGGACAAGGTGTCATATGTGTTTTGGCGTAAGTTATCGGCACAAATTGTTACTGTTGTTGTTGTTGTTGCCGGTTCGTTGGTTGCTTGCGCTGAATACAAAAATTCTAACTCACATTTCGAAATTAATATGTGAGAATTTCGGCATTTGTGGTCATTTTGCGCTGTTATTGTTGTTGTTGTTGGTGTTGTTGTTGAGCTGTAGAGGTTATTGCACAGCGCTTTAGAGTTTATTGATATTGCGCGCTCGCAAACACAATTTTCAATTTATGACTCAACATTTTTGGCTTGAACACGTCAATTTGAATAATTTGTTTAATTGTTCCAATGCGTCTCGTGTAATTTGTGCACAATTTTATGTAAATTTGTTGCCAACGACACATTTGTTGCTGGATTTTAAGATCGTGCAATTTGTCAGAAGGTGATTATTTATTTGACATGTGGAAATATTGTATTATTTAATGCAGTTTAATTACTGATGCTTGGAGAATTGTTAATAAGAAATGAATTGAATGACCGACCAGATCGGATGCTATGGTGGAATTGATTCTTACAGTTCAGAGTTCCAGGTGGTTGACAGTTACGGGTTCGAGTGAAATGGTTTGAGTGATTGTAATGTTTTATGTCTTTATGTGTCCATATCCAATGAAATGACTTACGGTAAATAAAGATATTTTTGTATTTTCGTGTTTATTTGTCTCTTTCGCTATCTGTCCGTCAAAACTTTTCTGATTACATTTTACTCCACCTTCATCGCTTGCTTCGTTATCTGTACTCAAGTATCCAATGTCCTGTCCAATTAAAACTCTGCTGCGGTCAAACCTTCCCTTTCCACCCCCATCGTACTACTACTCAAAAATTCATCTCTTACGCAATGCTTATTCAAGCCTTTCATAGGTGTTCACTGCTGCAGCTCTTACAAGTGTGTGTGTGTGCATGAGTGTGTGTATGAAAAAGTCTGCATTACACTTGTGACCTACTTTGTGTGCTTGCAGTTCCCAACCGCCAACCCCATCGACTGCATCTGCTATATGAAAATTACTTAAAAATGCAAAAACCCATTAAACAAATTGATACTTTCGAACCGCACTGCCTCAGCCGCAGAACCCCACAATTTCGCCCAATGCCAAAACGACAACGAGTGAAAATCGCAAAGTATAAAACGGCGCGTAGAGCAGAAGTAATGATGAGTTACACACGTACATAGATACGAGTACTTGCCAGCAATTTACATTACAAAACTACATCGACAACGTCGAAAGCGGCCGAAGCAGCCACCAAACGCGCCAAACTAATGTTGCGACATAACTGTGGAGGACAAGGAGTAGAAGAAGAAGAAGGTGAGCAAGAAGGTAGGAAGTAGGTACATAAAGAACCCGAGAAGTATACAGACAAAGTGGTGTAAATAGACGTTAGACAAGGCAGTCGAGTACAATGGTGACATTCACAAACTGTGGCAACTGCAACAACAGAATAGTTTTGGTGGCAGCTTTGTCTCGTTTGCCTTCTAAGGCCGTTCAGTGCATACAAACAATCGTTCAATATCTTAATTTACACTCTGGCAGTATTGGGGTGGTATCGTGAATGCCACCAATGTCGAGCGGATGTCTCGAAGGGAGAATATGGGAGGAAGCGTTCTTTTCCTATTTGGGAAGTGCTGCTGAAATATTAAAACTGCTGCAATTTATGAAAAAACAATTATTTCAAGTAGTAAATTTACGGAGAATTATTAAAAATGGAATAGTTGGCAAATCACGAATGCCAACTACGGCAGAACAGAGCTGGCAGCAGAGTGGGTGAGGTGACCGTCAGTCGGAAAATAAGACAAATGCAATGCCCGCGTCTGTCAGTGCAAAAATATGGGCGACCAAAGGACGGAGTACATCAATGGACAAGGAGAGCGGAAAGTGGAGTGGAGTGGTGGAGACGGGAGGGAGATTGCCAGAGAGAAATATATTCGGCCAGACAGCCAAAAAGTGGCGCAACAATTTGTGCACGCGCGCGCCTGAGTCAGAGAGCGACTGACTGATTGGCTGCTGCGTGGGGACTGGGGAGCGCAAAAGTAATGCGTAACAACTTGTTTATTGTTTGACTTAATTAGAAAGAGGAAACGGATTGATCTGCCGTTGCTATTGGTTTCACATGAAATTGGCGAAATGATGTGTTTTGTGGCGGCAGACCAAAGAAGGGAAGAGTGCTGCCTGAAAAGTGGGTGGGACGACCACTCGTTACGTGGATTGAGAAGGCAAATCAGTCGGCTGCCTGGGTATCTACTCTGGGCGAAACGAGGGCGGCCGAGGAGAAGCAGGACAAATTGCTAAGCTTATTATTTAACAATACAATGCAAAGGAAGGACGCACGAAGTATTTAGAAGGCAAGAAAAATGCAAATTGCCGTATAAAAAATGCAAATTATGGCCAACTATTTCCGTCACTTGCCGGCCCCTTAACAAAACTGTCTCCCCTGTACGCTCACCCCAACTCTTTTTTCTCTCCCCCGCACGGCTCGCTAATAGCGTAGCATATTTCAAGGCGGTTGCCAGGTGCGTGCTGTTGTTGACGTTGTTGCAAATGTTGCCTCAGTAAAAATGCAAAAATTCATTATCCAGCGCTTTGTCGTAAGCAAATAATAGCGGCAGCAACAAGCGCGCCAACAACAATGAGTGCAGCAATAACCGCGGCAGCGCTGCAATGAGTGCAAATATAATGGCGCAGCACGAAGCACGAGAAGCAAACGAAAAACTGGCAAATTGCAGACATCCTTCAATTGCTTTTGTTTCTAATACTGTGGCTGCACACACATACAAACACACTTCACACACACACAAATACACCAAGGCGTGTGCTGCATTTTAAAATTTTCCCCATTTTTCGATATTTGCGGTTTGCGGGTTTCTCTACGTTTTTCTCTATGTTTTTTGTTGCTGCCATATTTTCACTTTGTCGATTCTTTTAAAATCATTTCTGTTGTGCGTTTTTAATGGCGTTCGCCATGCTGACAACATAACATACATACCGAGCCTTTGTGGGGCTCGACGCCCACACTCACACACACACACACACACACATCAAGGCAGCGCCGAAAATTTGTGCACTGGATGCGGCACAAAGCAAAGTGCGCGCAGGCGAAGCGGAAAAGGAAGTGCAGAAAAAATGCATTAGCAATTTGTTGTATTGTTTTTTGTTATTGTTGCTGCTGTTTTGTGTAATTGTATTCGCTCGAATGTTAGTCGTTTGTTTTGTGCACATTTGTGTTGTTGGTGTGTTTTCTTTTTTCGCACTGCTGCACATTTGTGTGCTGCCCTTATTTGCGAACGATGGTTGGAGCATTTTTATTTTTTGTTATGGCTGCTAGCGATCCTTTGTTTATGTTTGTTAGACCACAGAAAAAAAACACACTTTTTAGGTCTTTCATTTGTTTGCTATGTTTTAGTACAAATGAAGGCCTGAAAACTTTCCGCACCCGCTCGCGCCCCCACAGCTTTGCACTTAGTACAGTTATGAACGGTGGAAAATGCAACACTTTCTTTGAAAATGTTTTGGTATCTCAAATGAGGAAACGTAAAATCTCATTAAATGACACAGCGGAAGTGGCAACGATGGCCAATTTCTCGATTCATTTTTGCACATTTGTGCGCCAATTAATTGAAAGTGGAAGCAACTGTCAAATGAACACACACTAACCGAACCGGTAATCTGTCCGATGGACGTAAAAACTCCACCGAACTCGTTGCATGCAGCGATTGCTTGCTTATTATTTCATTTGCCATACACTTATTACCGCATATTGCTGCCGCAACAACAACAATAACAACAGCAATTACAATTTTCTCTCGCCAATGGCCAACACACAATTGAGCTACAGTCAGCCAGCAGCCAGCAGGCAGCGCAAAGTGAAAGCGCCAACATATGCTCATATAAGGGGTATGTTGTTGTTGTTGTTGTTGCTGCTACTGTTGTAGTTTTTGTTGTCATGCAGCAGTTGTGTTTAATTTCGATCGCATTTTGCCAAAGCGCAGATGGCTGCTCCGATTTAATATGTGTGGCAACATTAGCCCCACGCTGACTGGCAGACTGATTGACTGCCAGCCTGACAAAGCGTGTGTTGCGTAGTCTGTTGCGCAAGCAGCAACCCAACAACACGCCAACAATGGCCACAGCCAAACTGTACTAACTCAATGTGATTGCGTTTGACTCTTTTGTTTTGCTCGCCGCATTCTTGCGTTGCGTCTTCGCGCAATTTTGCCGCGCGCGTACGCGCAACGCCAATCGGCAGCACAGCAGCATCTCTGGTTGGCCGTTTTTCCAACTGAATTTCCCAAATAAGCGCACAGACGTAAATTCAATTTGGACAGCCACAACTAATCTCGACAGCCAGCGCTGTTGTTGTTGTTGTGATTTTTCTTTGAAGTGCGGCTCAAAACATTTTTACACAATTTCATTCAATTTTCCATGAAGCTCAAGTCGCCTATAGAAAATCTTCACCATTTATGGAACACACAATTTATGGAAGACCGAAACATGGCAATTTTATAAGGAAATTGTTTTCGATTATGCAATCAATTTTCGCAGCATCCTTCGGCCATTCAACCAAAATTGCATACTTAAACAAGAAACTTTTTTTAAACAATCACTTTGACAGCTGCAAAGCTGCACGCCGCATTCTGCCGAATTGGGCTTCGGTGTTTTTTGCATAATTTATGCGAATTTTATTTAGACATTTTCAGACGACAAACTTTATTTGTCTATTTTGGCGTTGAATTATTCAAGTCCAGGAATAAATCACAGTAAAAGGAAAATAGCGAGAGCCCTGACTCAAACAGGAGAAAAAGGCGAAAAAGCTGGACACAAGAGACAGTTAAGGTAAGTTTCGAACTTGCCTGGAAAGCTGAAACTTTTGCTTATCGAACCCGTTCATGCTGGAACCCATAATTATACTAATGGATTTACAATTGGGCCATTTGTATATTTCAAAGCGATAATCGCAAAGATCATTCTTAAGTTTCTGCTCTCATTCCAATATTTTCATTTTGTTTCATTTTAAACCCAAAGTCCAAAGGCAAAAAGTTTGGCCGCAAACTTGATTCATTAAAATTCACTTTCAATTTCTTTCTCTTTCGCTCCTTTTCGCTGCAATCATTAGTTGACTTTTACTTTCGACTTTGCTTTCGAGCTGCTTCTGGCGCCATCATTTGCCAATCTTCGTCTACCACATTCTGAACACTCTCGACATAAAATAGTTAAAAAATTTTCCGTTGTGCATTATAAGTTATAACCGAAAGCAACCAGCGCGCACATTTGAGCCAAAAACTCACATAAATAAATTATAAATTTACAACAACTACAACAACAACAACCCCATATAACACCAGCTCACACGCCAAGATCACACGTCTGGTAATTGATGAGATTTTTATGCAGGAAATAAACGTTTTAGCTACAAAATAGCTAAAGTGAAAAATTGGAAAAAATTAAAAAATAAAAATATTGTCTTAAGTTTTCTATTCAAAGTTAATCGAATGCTATTGTTGTTGCTTCATTAATTGGGTTAATAACGCGGTTTCGCTCATAGCTCACGTCTCATGAATGATGGAAGACGACGCTTTTGTGGCTTTGATTAATGAAAATCTTCAACAGCAACAACAATGCACACAACATACATTTATCAGTCAAGCACATTTTAATACATTGTTGGTCCATGCTTGTAAAATATTCTTCATTTTTTGCTTCAACAATTTGCATAATTTATAAATTCATTTTGCTGTTGTCACAAGCAGTGAACCCCATTGTCAACGTCGGCGTCAACATCGTTTAGCTGTTTCATATTTTCTGCGTTCTTTCAAGTTATTTGCTGTCTGTTACCGTTTTGTGTATATTTGGGCTTTTTTTATCTGTAGTTATAAATTTTCAGTTTATCACCATTTTTTTATTTGTTTTTAAAGTTCCGGTGCTGCTTCAAGTCTTTGTCTGAGGGTATTTTGTGATTTTTAATTTCATTTTTTAATACGTTCGATTGTTTGTGTCCATTTGCATTCGGGCGCCTGCAAATATTTGAATTAACACATCGTCTCCGGTTTCAAGCTGCTTTGTCTACCCGGCCATTATGTGGCCGCTCAATCAATTTGCCTAACAATGACTTTAGTGTGACTTAAATTTATTTAAGTTTTCAATAAAGACAATAAAACGCAAACGAAATGATTTCTTGCCTTCTTTTCTGCGCTCACTCGAGCCCGATTTGCATCGCTTTTGTTGGCCGCATTTTCACACTATTTGTCATAAAAATACGAGACTGTTTAGACAGTAAATTGTATAAGAAAGCGGCGCAACAGTTGGGATGTGCGTTCGGAGAAGGCAAAAGCAATCAAAACTAAACACAGCGGGACATGTCAACGAAAAATCATGACAGTTTTTTTTTCAATAGTTTCACATCATATTACAAAAATGACTTGATTTATTAGTCTTAGACGTTCTTTGTTTTTGAGTGGTAGGAACTGGTTGTTTAAAATGGTTTTAATTTTATTTTTGATTTTTCTGCAGGGAATGGGGTAGAGGGTGAATAGGATTGAAATAAAATTTGAACAAATAACTTGGACTTTATGCAATTCATTAATTAGCTACCACAATTAACGAGCCATAAAAAGAAAATTAAATTATTCAGACAATAAATTCGTATAATACGTTAACGATAAAGAAACGATTAAAGATAATGATCGAATAACTGTGACATCATGACAAAATTGTAACTGTATTTATTTACTAAAACGTACAGTTCAGATTTAAAATTTTTAACTAATGTAAAAATTAACCGTTTCCGGAAATTGGTACGATATATCGTACAATTGTTTTGAAGATTTTATTTGACAGCGAACGCACTTTTTATGAAACGGCTTTTTAATTTTCCTTAAGTAGGCTGTGTTGTATCATTCTGTTTACAAATATAAATCATAATAGCCGTGGCTACACAGTATGAGTGAGTTTTGTAAGCAGTTCTTTGCAAGAATCTGAACAACCAGCAAGTGACAATGCTTCTGTGGAGGAATTTTTAAATACCCAACGGGAAATCGAGCGCTCAAGGAGCCCTTTGGGAGCGCTCCTTAGTCAGCAGTGAGCGCTGCCCCGTTCCTTATGCCTTTCCTTGTATTTTAACATTGCGTGTCATTGGAGCGAAGCGCTCCCTTTGTGCTCCCTTAGAAGCACTAGGTGAGCACTCCATCCATAAGGAACAATCAGCGCTCTCCTTGCGCTCCGGTTAAAGCGCTCGTTAAGCGCTCCATACACAAGGATCAATAAGCGCTTATTTTGATTTTTCCCTTTTTTATGCAAAACCAAAAACTGTAAATTTTGCAATGTTTAAGTATTTGAGGTTGTTGGGAGCATTATATATTATATGTTGGTCGATTTATATATGTCTTTATTTTTTACAATTATCATTTTTATTTTCATACATGAGCATCAGAATTTCCTTTGCACGTATGCACGTTTTATTTATTGTACAATTGAAAATACAATTTTTTGGCAAGGTTTATTTTATTATTTTTTGATTTTTTGAATTTTTTAACTTTGTTTTTTCAGCATACTAAAATTTATTTTTTTTCAAATGCTCACATTGTGCTCCTCAGGGAGCACGCTCCCTTTGCTTCCCGTTGGGTATACTTATAATACTTTTTGGTAACAAAAAGCTAAACAATTTCAAAGTTTGAATCTCAGTTGATTTATAAAACTTATTAAATTTAACATTTTGTGCGTCTTAATATTTTTCCCGAGCCTTTAAAAAAATTGTACGATATATCGTACAAATGAAAAAATGAAAGCAAGGGTTGCAAGTTATGCTTCAATTTGTTTAAGTTATGGGTTTGGTAACAGATTTTTTTCATTTGCTTGAATGCCACGCCCATCTGTAAACCACGTGACTAATAAAACTCGACTATGCGGCAATTTTCGATTAAAAATAAAAATTTCTAGACGAGTTAGTATTTTACTGGGCAGACACAGGTTACGTAAAGTTAGACATGCGTACTTGCCACTCCCACTACGGTAATAAGAATCGACTATATTCAGTATCTTTCTACAAAACTATATGAAGCTTAATTGATTCTGTGTTTTATTGAGGAGAAAAGGGCTTGGCAACAACAATAACGGCTATATAAGGCCGAATAAATGTGAATCAATTGTTTATACAAATATAATTATATAAGTTTCGATCAAAATTTAATCACGTGATGATTTTTTGTTGTTCTAATTTATGTTTTCTATCAATGAATTGTTTATAAAATTAAAAAACACGAAACAAAAATTGCATGCATTTTTACTCCTTTGCGGACTCTTATTTATTTATTTTATTTATTTTTATTTATTTATTTTTCTTAACCTAAATGATTTTTTTGATATTTTGTTGTATTTTATTGCTGAAATGTTCAATGAGAGCCAATATTTTGAAGACAAAATTGTTATCTCAAGAAATGCGGAAATTGACCGGTTAGGGTTAAGTTAGATTACCGTTTAGCGTTTAGTTGGTAGTTTATTTTTATTTTTCGAATTTAGCGAATTACGGTACAGCCATTATGCTTACTTTATTCGGAAATATATTAATTATATTCACAATGTGCGGAACTGCTGCTAGAATAAATGGTACAAAAATGAAGTTAGGGAACGACCTGTGTAACACTCCGAAGAGGACCTATGTATATACATATATACGTAATTTAAAAAGTTCCACAAATCCTATCTGATGATACTGCGAAATTATTGTTTATGCATAAAATATAATTTTTTATTTTAAATACGGCCTGTATGAAATTGTACAGGAATGAAAACGGCTTACAGTTGGGCGGTTTTGCCATACCAACACTGCCAGATTGTGAATACCGCCAACATACGTATTTATTCGTAATGCGATCTCAAGCAGTAAACTTTTCATAACGCCAATCAATTTGCTTGACAACTACTTATTGCCACCCATTGCCAAGCAACACTGGCAACCGCACACAGACATTCTCCCTTTCGTCTCTTCCTCTGTGTCGTTCAAGTTAAGTGGCACACATTTAGCTTGACAACGACATATCCTTTTATACTCCTCTGAAACGACAGTCAGTCAGTCACATGCACTACATACAAACATAAATATATGTACTAATGTGTGTGTCTGTAAACATATATCGTAGTCATATTTATCTGCTATAATTTCATAAAATTCTTCAGTTACATGCATTCCAATACCCAACAACTACAACAACCAGCACAATGAAACTATAATGCGAACAATAAAAGGCGGCAGCGCAGAGTATTTATTACGTTCTGTCATACAGTCGGCAGCGTGGGACAAAAAGTTGCATAGAACATCAGGAAAATTTTGCTACATTGCGCACGTACGATTACCTCACACTCACACATTGTAGATATGTTTTGTGCGTTTCAGCATAAAAATGGGAAAAAGGAACTGCTACAGCAACGACTGGAGAGAATTGATACAACAACATAGACTTACAGTGGTGTGGTGCTTGCTGGGTTGCGACTTCACTTTGAGTTGCATTTTTTAAAACCAAAATTTTAACCTATTTCACTGCAATCTAGCTTCGTTGTTCCAAGCTTTTAAGCGACATTTAAGCGTCGCACGCCGCCCTCAAAATTGCATCACTCACACAGCCACACAGCGTCAGGCCAATCACTCGGCGCCGGGCACCGCAGCGGTTGGCGTCTAAAGCCGGCTAAGTGTTGGATTTACGACGCACCGCACCACGTTGGCCACAATCTTTAACGCTGAATTATGGTCGCAAAACAGGCAACAACAACAATAACAAACTGGACTGCAACCGCCAGTAGATCCCAACGATGCGTCAAGCGTCGCGACTGCTTGTGTGTGTGTGTGCGTTTAAGTGTGTGCGCTCCTAATGTGGCACATTGGTTTATGTTTGCGCTTTCGGTTTTGTTTTTGTTTTGCTTTGTTTACCTCACTTGGGAGTCATTTGTCAAGCCGAGTGCGTGTGGCGACTTAGTGGCACAGTCAGCGCTCCGGCATGTGTGTATGTCTCTCTGCCTTATTCGTTTTGGGATTTCAATATTCTGCGGCACAGCTGCCGCTTTGGTTTCAAGTGTTTTTCTTCTGTTTTTCTTATTTTTTGTTTATTTGTAATTGTTGTTTGCCTGCTTTTAGCCGAATTTCCTCTCGGCTTAAATTTCATGCGATTCATGGGAGAAATTCGAGATTTCCAGGCAATATTCTTGGCAGTCAAATTTCGTTCGGGCGAATATGAGCCAGGCTCTGCTCTGCTTTAATAGCTCGAAATTTGTTGGATGCAAGCGAATAATGAAAATGATTAAACATGCAGGACTAAGACGCTCCCAAACAGATTAGAACTAAGCAGTTGTGAAAATGTCGCAAGTCAAGTGAAAATGTAAGACGGCAAAGGCCGACAAGTGTCTTCATTTTCCCCTCTTCTGTCACCCACAAACAGCAAAAATATTGTTGAAATATTGTTGATTGCCCTATGTTCGCCTCTTCCATCTCGAGCGGCGGCCGCGAAGTGGCGAATTACATGTCAGCCAAGTTGGGACTTTTCCTCTGCTGCCCAACTTGCTGGTGTTTTTCTTTTCGCGCGTCCTTTCTTTCTTATCTTCTTTTATTTTATTTACTGATTTTTCCGCTGCCACAGCCGACCGGACCGAACCGAACTCAATTAGAACAGCGCAAAAAATCAAGAAATTACAAAAACTCCTAAGCTGTTGTTATTATTATTTTTGTTGTTGCTATGTCACTGTCCACCAACACCAACAATGCCATTATCAACAGTTGCTATTGCTGTTGATGCCATAGCTTTTGTCACCGCTGTCCTGCGCTGCTGTCAAGCCACAAGCACTGCGTGACGGGTCTTTGGGCTCGGACGAGTTTTAATTTGCGTTATTGACGCATTCACTGCACGTACGAACACTGTTTGTTAGTGAACGCTGCGGGCTGACAATTGCGGGAGTGGAAGCGGTAGAGCGGGGAAGGAAGCGCAGAGGTTGAAGGGTAATTGTTACTAATTGTGATGCTTTTACTGTCACTTTTAGAACTTTTAGTGATTATGAGGTGTTTGATGTATACGGCAAGGATGCCTGCAATGATTTAAGTTGAGAGAGAAAGCGAGAGAGAGAGGGAACAGAGAGTGATGTAGAGTTGAACTTAAAGCGCATTGTGCTCAGTGTTGCCGTTTTGGTCCAATTGGACCCAAATTGGTAGATTCGTTTCATATATTAACCCTTTCGCTACAGGTTTTTACTGGGGAAAGTTAAAATTTTATATTTTACGTCTTAGGCTTCTATGTGGTTATATTAGCAACATTCCATAAGAAATTTTTTTATTTTTATACTCGGACCCTGTATTTTAGAGTGTTTTTCTATGAGAGCAACCACATCGTTGTGGCTGTAATAATTACTTAAACATACAACTTTTTACGCATAACGAAAATTTAAATATTTTTTCATTTACTTCAGCCAAAATTAAAAAAAAACAGTATCTAAATTGAAAGAAGACGTCAAATTAAAAAGTTCTCTCATTTTTTCTGCTTCTTCTTCCTTTACTATGTCAAGATATACCATTAAAAAAACCTGTATACTTCTCTTCTTTAAACTTAAATATTCAGTTTATTAATTTCGTATTTTTCCTAAAGCTTCAAACTATTCTAAATTCCAACAAAAAATTTATTCTTGCAACCATAGAGGATGCAGACGTCCACAAAGTAGCATGTTGCCATATGGCAACAAAATAGCGAAAGGGTTAAGGCTTTGGTAGGTTGGTCGGTTTATTGTAATTTTCAAGGAATTTTGGTAGACAACTAAAATCTATTAATCTTCTAATTTATGATTTTAAAATTTTTTTATTTATGATTTTAAAATGAGTCGTATATATTTATATATTTTATGTTAATTTTAATGTAATACTTTTAATGGCAGCATATTTAATATGCTAAACTGTATTGTTTTTGTACTGAATTTAATTGTTTTTGTTTTTAAATAATATATTTATATTTATGTGTTTGAAACTAAATTTTTATCAAATTTATTTTGGTAGGCTGAGAATGATTTTAGACCAATTTTGGTAGGGAAAAACATTTTTAGTGGCAACTAAACGTCAAGGCCTTGCTTGAGCAGTTCACAATCTTGCTCTCTTTTCATGTTAGCGCAATCCTCTCATCTCATCTCTTTGTACTTTTGCACCAGACTATTTTTGCCATTGAAGGTGTTTGACACACATTTAACAACCTTAAAAAGAAAACAAAGTCGTTCGCTTCATATTTACTATACCGTCGCCTGAGAAAACGAATATCGTATGCTCCATTGAATTTAATAGCACATACGACAATCGTTTTCTCAGGCGACGATACACCGAGCGGTTCTGGTCCTCTGCCAGACATTGTGAATGCCGCTAGTAACTAATCATTATCAACTTCAACTGCAATGTTATCCTCTGCGATAATCCCCCAGTTGAGTTTTTGATCGCTGTAAAACGTTCCAATGCGAGTTCCAACGATTTGTTTTAAAAATACTTGCAGCTAACCGCACTGAAATACGTCCCACAAACAGATTGTGCGCCGCCAAACCAAACACTACACCAAATGTTTTATTTATTTATATTTCTTTTTTTTGGGGATTTGTGTTGAGTTGTGTGAAAGCAGCGTGTCGCCATTTGTGTGATTGATTTGGCGCTGTCAGCTGTTTCAGCAGTTTTTCACGCAGTCAACCAGCCAGCCAGCCATCTCCCGCCAAACAACTTCCCACAACCGTTGCCGGTCGGCGGTTTATTTCAAGTACGAAAGTGCTTTGCCTGTTTTTGTGATTTTGCTGTTGTAACTTGTCAGTGCATTGTTGTTGGTTTTAATTAAAATGCTGCCTCGCTGTTGACTGCTCAGTTGTCGCTCAGCTGCAACTTGTAGCATCCAGCGTCTTTCAAGCACGTAGAGATTTTTTTGTATTTGTCATATTTGTTGAAATTGCAAATGTGTCGCCATGGCTGTAGGCAGTGAGGCTTAAGTCCGCTCAGCCAGTCATGCAGTCATGTGTGTGCGTGTGTGCTCGTTTCGGACGAGGGAAATGTGGTAAAACGTGGAAAAATTAAACGAAAACATGAAAAATGATTGCAAGCAACAGCTGAGTTTGTTGACTGTTGCTGGCGTCGCCATCGTTATTGTTGGTGCTGGCTTTGACAGTTTCACATTGCGCGGCGGCACACTGCGAAGGCGGCATTACGGCCGAAATAAAGTGGAAGCGATATTAAGTGAACATAGCATCTTCTGACGTCACGCGTCAAGCAGCGGAAGACGCCGTTTCATTGCTTTCACACACATTTTTCTCGGCGTTACAGCGTGGACATTGAGATTTATTTTCGTGGCGGATGTGGCCCAAACGCTGAGAGAATGATTACACGATCAATTTTAAACAAATTCGATGCGAAATAAAAACACACCGACATAAACTGCAAAATCAAAATTAATTTTATGGCTTAAAGAAGACGAAACAGCGCAATGACGTATTTATGAAAAATGCTTCATTAACAATACCAACAACCACCACAACCACAACAACAATAATTTTAAGGCACAACGTCACATCGCACAGCGGCCATGTGCGTTGGTCAGTTGCTGGCCAAAGTCACTCGAATTGTTTGTTTTGGCTGGCGAAAAATACGCAGCAACAACAACAAACAGCATACTTGAAATTACCGAAGCACAATATTGCTTAGAATAGAATAATGCCAACAACAAATTGTTGGCCAGCGTTAGACAATGACAGGGCGGCGCTGGGCGCTGCTGAAAATTAGTTCATTCTTATCCAAACATGTCAAATGCCAGGAAATTTTCATTTTAAATTTTTTTTGCATGACTTTTCTGTTGTTGCAATTTATTGTTTGAAGAAAAATTAAATGCGATGTTGCGAGAGTGGGCGTGCCGAAAAGATGGGGGAAATTCTGAAAACTACGCCAAACTGTCAAACTGTTTTGTAGCGGAATGAAATTTTATGGATTTTTGAGTGAGAAAAAGAAAATAAACGCAAATGAAATTTCAGAAGCAACAAAATTGCGCGCCAACGAGCATTTAATTTATTGTGTCACTTTAATGCTGAAAATAAGCATTGCGTTGACCAAAGTATTGAAAATTGACAAACGTTGGTGGCAGTTTTTTTGAGTCAAGTTTTTTTTCGTTTCAAACAATTGGACTAACAGAACTGACCCGATTTTTTTCAGACTCTAAAATTGATTAAACAGTTTTCGGTTTTGCAACCCAGACTCTATTTTAAGTGTTGGCCATTTGGTTTGGGTTTCTTGTTGCACTGTCGATTGACTTTTCAAGTGCAGCTGCTGCCAGCGATTGCGCCTAAAACACACTGCACTGCGTTGCCACTTGAGCCGCAGACATTAAACCAATCAAATGCACACAACAACAAAACAACATCTCAAGCAGAAGCAGAAGCACCAGGCAAGTCTGGTCTTGAAGTGGGGCCGAATTTGCTGTTGCTTTAGTTGTATTTTCACTTTAAATTGCGTGAAATTGAATGCAGAAAACGCTGTGGCGCCGAGCGCAATGCACAAAATGGAACAGCAACATATGGCAATGGCTGACAACGCGGCAATCAGCCGCAATGCAATTAATTGGAAACTGCGCCTGAGTGCGCATCCGCTTTTCTCAAGTGCACAAACATGAACATTTAAATTATGCTGATGAGCACGAAAGTCTTCTTATGCAGTGTTGCCAGATACCTGAAATGACTTTCTCCTAAATCTTAAAAAAATACTGAAATTTCCACAAAAAAAAGTTAAAAAAATCGTCTAAAATTTTTTTATAATTTGCGTTATATTAAAGGAATTAAACTTATCATAAAAAATATATACCTACATATAATTTTTTTTTTTAATGCAGCCTTTTTTACTCATTTTCAGCTTAACAACAAAAACTTAACAAAAACAAAACATATATAACAAATGAATTAAACAAAAAGTGCCATTTTTTGGGGGGATTTCATTGTGACAGCAATAAGTGAGAACGAGATAGAATGAGCTTACATCTTGTAAGCTTACAAATTTTTAACATAATAGGGTGGTGTGACTATTAAAATAGCTGCCAAAATATGTTTTGCTGCCAGTGTTTGCAATACATCATACTTCGTTATCCAAAAATCTCCCAAAAATCCACTAGGGATCCGAAAAATCCCCTAACATAAAATATATATCTCCTAAACTTTTTCCTAAACAATTCTTCCTCCTAAAAATTCTCCTAAAAGGCCAAGAATCTCCTAAATCTAGGAGGAAATCTCCAGATCTGGCAACACTGTTCTTAAGTTGCAAGCAAGAGTTGAATCTTATATTTACTTAGGGTACGCAAGGGCTGCATGGGCTTCCCACTCTAAGGGCAACGTGTTTGGAATGTTGTCACATTTGAATTAATAAAATGTAATTTTGCAAATGTTTTGAAATGCATTTCAGTAGGTCGCTGAACCGGTTCAAAGCTGCTGTGATCTGACGATTACTGTTTGGGATCAAAAGTCAAAGGATTGTAAGTTTGAAATCAACAAGTTTCAATATAATGTTTTCAATTAAAAAACAAAATCGTTGTACCAGAGAGAGCTCACTTAAATGTGTCCTAATTCAATTCCGCTACTCACTCAACTTCGATTTAACCCTCTAGCGGGCAAGCCCGCCTCCAGGCGGGGTACACCAAAATGCGTTCGCTGAGTAGGCGACGAACTTTATTCATTTAAATATGGCTGATAATGATTTGGAAAAGTTCCCTTTAAGGGGTCATTCTCATGTGAAATTTTGTAAAAATCAATTTCTTTTTTCAACATATTTGGAATGTATCATCCTTGAAGAAGGTGCTGTCAAAATTTTATTGGAAAATTTCAAGTATTTCGGCTTCTACAGACATTTATAAGTATAACGAGCGGTCAAGGATTTTAGCGGTCGGGCGGTTGAGCACAGTCGGGCGCGCCGCAGCGCACCTGCACCTGGCTGCAAGTGCGCTGCGCGATTTCTCGTTCCATTGTTTGTTCTTCTATTCATTGCCCTAGGAATGTGACGTGGGTATAGGGCGTCAACCTACCTTGAATATAATAGAATTTGAGAACATTCCAGAATCTTTCTCAGTGTTTCGTAGACAGCCCTGTGACCGGGCAGCGTCAAACGGTTGTAACATTCAAGAAGGAAACATCGTTAGAAATGGATAAAAAATTTTCGAAATCGAGTGATAGACGGCCAGGTCATCTGTCAAGAAAACGTTCTTTTCGCGGAAACAAATATACCGCTGAAAAGGACACAACATTTGCACATTTCTATATCAATCAGTTAGTCAAAACTTTAAACGTGTTATTCTCGGAACGCCTTTTTTTGAAATGGCGGGGATGACTTAAAAAAACCATTCATCCGATCTCTCTGCGATTTTGTCACGTCATTCTACATACTGTTAGCTATCACCCCTAGTAAATTCACTCCGATATGTTGAAAATTTCATATTTTTTTTCATTGATAAAATCTTCAAAAACAACCATTTTTTACTGCTCTAACTTTCAATGCCTGCCATTTTGTGAGATTCTTATGAAAAAATTCAAATTTACTACGGGTGAGAGGTACGTTCATACTGATTAAGAATTTCTTTGAAATTTATGTTTCAGATAATCCTGTGACTCAAAACAATCCCCGTCAGCTGACCATGACGCGGCAGAAGCCGTGTCTTTAATCGAAAAAAAGTGTTTGAAAAAATTAAAAAAATTTTTTATTTTTTTTTTTATTTTTGTACCATAACAATGAATAAATTAAAGTGGAATATCTTTTTTTGATAATTCCTCGTATTCACAAAGGAAATAATTTCTGAAGAATGTCCATTTTTCCTGTCCGCGCATGAGAATGACCCCTTAACTAACGGTATAAATTTTGTGACCATAAGTGAGCTACTTTCGGTTTTAAACCCATTTGAAGTGAGAATTTGTCGAATTCGGACGAAAATAATTATTTTCGCAAGTATGAGTTTTTCATAGTAAATCATAGAATAGTAAATCTTGGAGTTTGAAGCTGCAGAAAATTTTAGTAAGTAATTTCATATTTTTCTACCTTCTCTGCATGTTCTTCTATGCACCTGAATATGCTGTAATTTCGGCAGCCCCGCCTCCAGAAAACACACCTAACACCTTTAAACACACCTAGCGAGGAAACTATTCGCCTAAGACAAAAGTTAATATCATTTTCGTCTTTCTCATAACGAAATTAACCAACTGTAATTTTTTACAGCAATACAAAATTGGCCTGCTAGAGGGTTAATTCAATGACTTTCAAATCAAGCCGATTTTATATTAATCTGACACTTGAACCGACAGCCTTACATTTTGGCTTTTAAGGCACCTTAAACAAAAGCAACAACAAAAGCAAATATAAGAATTGCCTTTTGTGATTTTCGTCAGTCTTTGACAGCTGACACTGATCGCACACACAAACTTTCCCAGTTATGTTGTCAAAGTGTGTGTGGGCGGCAAACATTAAATTAAAACGCAATTAAATTGTTAAAAAAATTTATTAAATATTGAATTGCAAAACGAACGAATGTAATTCAAGTGTGACCCACAAGTGTTGTACTTGATTGCAACAATAATGGCAAACCCAGCTTAGCTTGTATATTGTTATTGTTGTTGCTATATTTGCTCTTAACGCCAGTCGGTAAACAACTTGAGCGATTTTTAAATAACACAACAACTGCGACGCCAGCCATGGAATAGCTCTAATAGCAGCAACAACCACTACAAAAACCAACAACACGGCGTGCACAAAACAAGTTTTGTAAGCTATTGCACGAGTTTTGCTACAATTTCGACACCTAAAAGAAACTTGTATTTGAAAGTTGTTCGCCGCTCGCCTGTCGGTTTTTCTAAAAGCAAAATGTATCGTTATTGTTGTTGTTGTTGATAGCATGTATTGTTAAAACATATATTTGAACTCTAAGTAGTTGTGCAGTCGCTGCTTCCTACATACACACACATGGCAGCCAAGAGCGATAAACGATAACTGATAGCAAGAAATCGCCGGAGCGCAATGGCTGTTCGAGCGTTTATCTTCGCGCAGGACGGTTTATCTGTCTGGCTAGCTGGCGACTGTCAGCAACACTGACTGACTGTCGGCGGGCAGCCTGCGTCTAGCTCGCCACTGTTCAGCACTGCTGACCCCAGGCGCCAGGGTCACTGCCAGTTTGAGCGCTTGTCGTGCTGTCCGTTCGCTTTTGTTACTATTAATATTTTCCTCCCAGGCGTTGTATCAATTTTCGTCATGCTTGTGGCCATTTGTGTGCATGTGTGTGCGTGCGACTTGAGTGGCAAGCAAATAGGCACAGCGACAACTTGACAGCTGTCAAATATCTAAAGCAGCGGCTCCGCCTCAACAAATTCACAAAATGCTGGAACGTTTTTTTTTTTACAATACTCGCACTGTTGTTGTTTTGATTTTTTTTCGTTCGTTGTAATTAACCGTTTATGGGCACCGCTGCTGTGCCCTTTGGAAATGCACGCCCGCCGCTCTGCACTTTACGCACGAAAAGGTTTCTCGAAGTTTGTGGCCTGAACTTTCGCCGTTTTTGGCCAATATTTGAATATGCATTGAGCCGCGGTAGCTTTAAATATTTGTCTGTTGCCGACATCGCGGAACGTGGTCGTAAAACGTGTAAACCGGCTTGCTTTGCGGTCCCCTGACACAGCGCTCTTACGCTTCCCCACTCTCTCTCTCTGTCTCTTAGCTCTGACAATCGGAGCACTTTCGTTTTTGTTTGATGCTTCGCTGAGGTTTTCGCCTCATTAAATCAAATTAAAACCAAATCGAATCCATTCCAAAAGTCGATCTCGTATGCGGCGCAAAATTAATGAATTGCTGGATTCCTGATGTGAGCGTTCAGGCCATTTTTGTAGATCAATTTTGTAGATTGAGCGCAAAACCTACCATTCACTTGCAATAAAAATGCGACAAGAATAATAAAAATGTATTAGCTCGACGTTTGTTGTTGTTGTTACTGTTGTTGATTTTTGCATTTATTGGGCAATAGTTTAAAGTGGTGGGATAATTAAGACCGCATTAAAATTGCCATCAAAGCCAGCCGAAAGCCGGCGTCCTGCTGCAAAGGTCAAACGGGTGTGGGCACAGGGTGATCGAAAATGTTGTTGATTTGTTATGGCAATATTTATTGCAATCCAGGACATTCTTTGTGTCTCAAAGGAAACACTGTTGCGAGAAGTGTTACAACAAATGAATGGAGAGCAAAGCTTCACTCAACATTTGAACTTTGGCGGCTTTTGTGCTGTAAGACGTTGCCAGAAGTGTTGAGAAAATGAGAGAAATGAAAGAAAAATCCTTAAATGTAGACAATAACAAATATTTAAAATAAAAATTGTATGTATGAAATAATCACCCTGTGAGAAAAATGCAACTCTGCAACTGTCTAATCATGAGAGAAATAATTTATAAATTATACTTATGTCAATGTGAAACTATAATTAATTCAAATGAATGTTTGCGACAATCCATAAAATACATAGAATACATAAAACTACTCTAAATGCAAATTAATGTTCGATAGCTTCAGCAGTTTGTTCTGCAGTTTTGTGAATTGCCACACTTTGTTTCACTTTTTGATGTGCAATGTTCAGACTTCAAAATCGCATATTATCGCTGGTTAAGTTCGACCATCAAACTGTATCGAATAAACAACCAATTTATTTTTTTCTAATTAAAAGTAAACACTTGACGGAAGATGCACACCGCTGTACGCGCTGATGGTGCAAAGTCATATCGTTGCTGTTGTTGATGAAGCCTCCATTTGTTTTTCGATTCGATTCGATTCATTTTAATTAAGACGCAACCAAAAAAACCACTGAACGGCTAAATGTGGTTAGAATTTTGCAATTCTGATTTATTGGAAAGCTTTACCAGTTTTTGGCAATGTTACTACTCTATCATAAAAATCGAAATCTGCAGGTATTTTAATTGCAGATCATTTTATTGTATTTTGTTTTTGTGGAAGGCGCAGGCCAGCATCAAGTTTTTGCTTTTAAAGTGCTCATTAAGCAAGTGAAATGTTTGCTAATTGAAAGAAGATGAATGCCACTGGAAATGAGGAGTTAAAATGCAGGCACGAGTCAGAGACCAGCGGTGGTACTTGAGACATCAAGTAGAACATCCGTTAATCCTAAAACTGCTTATGGGAAGAACTCTTCACTGAAACCGTGAACGTAAATAAATCACAATAACTGCCTGAACAGAATGTCGCAGCTGTAGCTGTGGCTGTGGCTGTGGTAGGAGTTGTCAAAAATTCAAATGATGAATTTGTATGAGAGTACGCTCAATGCGTAGCTGTGGTTGTGGCCAAAAATAATTTAATTAAATTAATAATAATAATTAATAATTTAATAATAATAATTAATAATTTAATAATAATAAATAATTAATAATTTCATTTAATGAATAATTTAATTAAATTTTAATAATTTTTTCTTCGCGCCACACGTTCGACAGCTCAAAAAATTTACACTTAATTTTTAAAAATATGAACGATAGACAACAAACCTTTTTTATGTGGTTGTAACTTTGTTTACAAATTACAAATGTTACAAATGATCAGCTGATGTAGCTGCCACATTGCTTGTGGTTGTCGTACTACATTCTGTTCAACCATTAAAGCTAATACGAATTGAATCAAGTCTATCTAAAAATGCTTTTTGCAATACTTTGTCTAATTCTAAGTTTCTTAGGTAATTTGAATTGTTATCTTTCTATCTGTTACTTCTGTTAGTAGTTAGTAAGTTGTTAGACTGAAATAAATAAATATAAATAATAAATTCTGTTCGGAATCTAAGGCCAATACGGAAGGTGGATACTTGAAGAGTCTCTGGAATGTATACAACAAAATAAATGAGTTTTGTTAGAGGTAAACATTCGATAGCACACATTTTTTGTATACAGACATTTGCCGAAATTTCCCTACGAAATTTCCAACTTAACCAGTTATTTTATTTTTTGTTAGATTGAACCATTATATCTATTACTTTTGCCCATGTGGGCTTATTGCGAATTGATTTGCTCACTGCTTCTGGTTTGGCCATGTTTGGCAAAATTGGCAAACCAATTAAAGTTGTCTGTAAAGCATTTGACGTTACACAGCAGGCGACCAGGTCGGACCGGGAATTGATATGATCGGATAGCTTCGGATCAGTACACCAACACCTCATCAGCTGGCGGCATGAATACACAAAAGTGTTGGACGTGTCATAAATTTGAAATGCTTCCACTTTTAGCTGTCAATTTGGCTTTGCGATAATGATTCCGGCTGTGGCCACGAGTAGTAAATCCCTCGAGTAAAGCAATAATAAATGTGCAAAGAAAGAAAAGTGAGCCAAGAAATGCCTAATGAAGGCGTTTCCCTATACACGCGGTTTGGAAACAAAACTGACACATTTAAACAAGCAGCTGTCAAATTGCACACTTACCACTTGTCATAGTCGGTTCGGACTTCTTTAAATTTCCGAACGGCAGACAAATATGGCGCTGGCCAGTGAGCCGCATTAGTGGCTGGAATGCGGCTTGCGAGTGTGTGGGCGCGTATTAAGCGCACAGAATAAATTCAGAAATCGAATGAATGCAAAAAAAGTGAAATAATAAACAGGAATAGTATGAAAAGTAAAAATTATTATTGGAATGAAACAGAGTTTTGCAAAAAAGAGACCAGAAACGATGGAGCTAACAGTGAAGAACAAGAGAAAAGGCATGTGTGAGTGTAGAGAGGAACATATGTGTGTGTGTGTTTTTTTTTTAAGAAGAGCCAATGCAAGGAAAATGGGAAAGTCTAGGAAAAAGAAAATATTTCTTACTAACCCCAAAAGTTAGTAAAGAAGGGAGGACCCATACATATTTTGTGGGATGGAAAAATCGTTTTTTTTTTCGATAGTGGCAGCAAATCAAGAAGATATAAAAAATAAAATAAATTAAATAAAAAAATTAATCAAGAAACAAATAAAATATGATCAAATAGTTTCGAAACCAATAAAGCCATTTACCTGTTGGGCACATTGAAATTTTGCTGGCGTGCGCTCGCGTTTTGACGCATGTTGAGCGAACGCCAGAAGAATTTTGAGTGAGCTGTACTGAAGGCAGAAGCACAAAGTCGGCGCGCATGCGCAACGCATAGCTACACTAATTGAGTTGTTGTTCGATTCATAAGAGGTGTTTAGAAAGACAGAAGAAGAAATAGAATTAAAAGTGCCTTAGAGACGAATACAGTAGCCAGAATAAACGTGGTTATGGTATTCCCCCCTAAATTTCATTTCATAAAGCTACCACAAAGATGTATGAGAGGCGGCGGCCAATTCTTAACGTCACAATTTTATATAATTTTCCTAACACACTCATGCAAAATACTCAAAAGTATTGGAGGCATTGTCTGTTTTAACTTATTTGGATTTCTTTATTTTCTTTTCTGCCAATGTGCTCAACAATCAGCGACACGGCTGATTTAAAATTCCTCACTTGTTGTTTGCTAAAGACAGCGCTCTGGTTGTGGTTGCGTATTTTTGCCATGTTTAAATTTTGATTGATTGTCGTTTGTATTTCAAGTTCAAGCTTTATTAGAAATGAGCGTATTTTTGTTTTGTACGTTTGGGTGCGCACAAAGCACGCGCATAAATTTCCATAATTGCTGCGCCGCCGCAGTGTGTTATACTTTGGCTAGATGTGCGCTGAAATTAGCATAAGCTGCAGAAATGGTTTTATACGTTCGCTGAAAGGCCGCTGAATGCGCGACGCGCGCCCACGTGCGTCTTCAACCAATTTCGAAACGAATGAAAGTGATCGCTCGGCAAGGCCACGCGCGGTCGCAGCCATTTGCCTCGTCCCCGGCTGATTTATTTTCGTTTTCTTGAATTGTCAAGCACTCGACGCGTGTGTCAACGTGGCTGCAGTCAGCTAAAGCCGGCTCAAATTAATCAAATCCTTTTTGCCATTGTTCTGAGCGATTCTGGCCGATTGCGCGAGTTTTTTTGTGCCCAAACTCATTGCCGCCATGTGCGTATTTCATAATACGTTAACAACAACAAATATAATACAACGATAACAAAAAGCATGTACATAGGTATGTATGTAGGTGTGTGCGGCTGCTAGTGTTTGTATTTTTTCGTTTGCGTCGGCAGCATTTCAACGCCGAGATTTGTTGACACGCTACAAATTTTGCTACATGTCTGCGCCTCGAATTGCGCGCACTCTAATGTCTTTTAGCTGTTTTGTAGTTGTTGCTATTGCACAATCGACATTATACAATAATTGTGGGTAGCGGCGGCTTTATTAGAGGCATTAAAGACGCCGCCATTGGTGTCGAGAGGATGCTTCTTTGCAGCAAATTTGGCTACCACTTTTGCAGCCAGCATGGCTGTCATTCAATGTTTCTCGTTTCCCTCTCGCTCTCTGCCTCGTTGCTTGGCTAATGTTGCAGCTTGAGGCGGCTGCTGAATACCTGTCCGCTTGGCTGAATTGAATTTATGAGCGTTTTGGCTGCCAGATTTCAATTGGTCAGCTTTACAACGACTGTCAAGATAGCCTGACAGACGGACAGTTGGACAGTCTGTCTGTCCAATGCAGGTAGCCAGGGAGTGGAGAAAATGAACAATCGGACAGTCGCCCGGCTGATGTGCGCACATTGTGTCGGCCGCAGCACTTTGGCATTTGCCACAAACAACCAGCCAAAAGGAGCCAATGAGCATCATCAACAACAACAAAATCATGGCACTCCATTGCTTGCCTGAATGCATAAATTAGCGGGCGAAAATGCAAATGTTGCAAGTGGCTCAATGCTCACCGACTGGTCTCTGCGCCGGCAATTGTTTATGGCCATTGGCGGCTGACTTGGCCATAGAAATTAAAAATGCTTTTGCAGTGTTAACAGTGAATTCGGTGAAGAATTGCGGAATTCAATGGTTTTGAAGCAAATTTCCCTAATTTTTTTTTTGTTTGTTTGAAGAGCTTTAAGTAATACGCGTCACAAGCAATTAAGAAAAATATTTGCTTGGCGTTAAATGGTCGGCAATTTTCGTACTATTGCCGATTTTGCGTGCGATAACTCAGAAAGTACTCGTATTTAAGTTAATAACACACAACATGTGGCAATGGTTACTTATGGAAGCGGGGAAGCGGAAGTTTATCAAGTAAAATGTCAACAATTGCGCAGCCAATTAAACTTTGTGTTTTTAATACACTCATTTTTTCCAACTCTACCTAGAAGATCTTTTATTGTGTAATCATTACGAAAAAGGTAACACAAATTTTCCGACTTTAAATGCGCTTTTCAAACTTTGAAATTTTAATTTCCCAAAAATAAAAACTGCAGAAATCGAAAAGCAAAGCTAACACAGAAATCCATTAAAGCAATTTGTTGTTTGTTGATGACAAAAATTGCGACAAACAAATCGACCGCCAGAGCATGTCCTGTGCTGGCACTTGCGCGCCTCAGCGTTCGTGTAAATCTCCAGTGCGCCATTTGCGTAGATGTGTGTGTGTGAATGTGCGGGCGCGTACAAAGTGCCGCCGCATGTCCTGGCAACCAGAAATGGCATTTGTTTGTTTGTTTGTTTATTTATTGGTGCGTTTATGTGCCATAGCAGCGACGCGTCGCAACGGTGGCGAAAAGCGCTTATTTTGATTTTAAACTTGTCGTTTGTTGTTGTTATTGTTGCGCCGTGTAGGCCCTAAATATTTGATGTGACGTTTGTGCTGCCTTTTTTCGACTTTCGCATTTTTGATTGGAATTTTCAACAACAACGCAAAGTGTTAGCAACGCAACAAAGCAAATTTTCAATACGCGTACTTACAAATAAAAATATTTGGAAAAATTTTGTTCTATTTAAATTTTTAATGAGGGCTTTTTTAAAATAGATTTTCTCATGACATATTCTATGAAAGCGAATAAGCCGGCGGAAACACGCTGCAGATTTAGCATTAACGCGCTGTGTGACTTAATGTTGTTGAATTGTTGCAGCAATAAAATATCAAATGAAATAAATAGCGAAAGCTGCTTAGTGCTAAGCACAGCGACAAGGTGTTCGCTTTCACACCTTGGCGTCGTCCTCATGGCGCGCCGCCTGAGCCTCGGATCGCAATAGACTAAACAAAAATAATTCCATGCAACGGCGCAGACAGGCACCCACCGTCGCTGTGTGAATGGAAAAACAATAAAAACGCCGACGTATACGAAATATTGCAGCGACTTGGCAGACGGCGAATTCGCGACTTAAGCAGGTAAAGAGATCCGACTGGCGTTGGCGTCTGCGAAGATTATTGCGCGTTTTAGTTAGCAGCAACAATAAGAAACAATTTCTATTTTTTACCGTTAAACTTATGCCGTCCGTCGAGACACAATGGAATCGGCTGTTTTTTCACTGAATGTTGTTTTTCTATGCGGCGCTTTTCGTCTGCCTTGACTACTCCACACAACTCGCAGTTGACAGTTTGCAACAGCAGCAACAACAAGCAAAACTGCCATTGCACGTGGTAATTTAAGCACATAGAAAGTCAGCCGGTTAGTGCGGACTGCATGTGTGTGTGTGTGTGTCATTGTTTGTGTTTGTGGGCCCAACTGACGTTGCTGGCATCTCACACCCAAAACCCAACCAAAGCTGAAAGTTTTAAGTATCTTTCAGATTTTCGTCGCTGTCATTGGTGTTGTTATTGTTTTCGCGCTGCGCTGCCATTGCAGCAAACGCATTAAATTTCACTTTCTGTAGCAAGATTTTACGGTGATTTCAATGTTTTGCTGTGGCGGCCATTGTTGTTGTTGCCGCAGTTACTTTTCGGTTTAACTACCATTACCTGGCATCTATTACCATATTACAGTTTCGTTCGTTATCCGTTGCGCCATTGTGATAATTTGCCATTTTCGAGCTTCGCATCTGCAGCAGCAGCGCCGACAATTATGATGAGAAATGCGCTGGGAGTTGTATGGGATTTGCTGAATTGTAAAATTCCGTTTTGGGGTGTAAGAAAATTATACAGCAGAGGGGGCGGTTGTGCGGTGTGTTGCACGTTCGTAATGTGAATACGTCTGCAACAACAGCTACTTTGAGACACTAATGGGAATCGCTGCCGGTGCATTCCCATCATTTGCCAACTTTTACAAAAACCATACGGCCAACTTTGTCCGTGCACAAATATTTGCTTTCGAATTGCTAACTAAAATGTTTTTCTTTAGGACATTAATTGTGAAAAACTTGAGCGATTGTTGGGTTTGAGCTCATCCATCATCAACTAACTACCCTGAAGAGTCAGCAACACTGAGCTTCTTATACCAAACATACTTGTTCTGCCATGAAGTGGCATCATTCTTTTTACATTTCAGTCGGAAATCACATTGAGAGTTTACGTGGAATCGCAAAAGTGATCTTAAAGAGCCTCTCAAACAACTTAAATCGCAAGAAAATATCCATGAACGATCCAATGGTTTCTTAGCACTGAAATGAAGGTAAATGCCAAGCAGTGTTGCCAGATCAGGAGATTTCCTCCGAAATTTTTAGAAGGAAGAATTGTTTAGGAGAAAGTTTAGGAGATTTATATTTTATGTTAGGTGATTTTTCGGATCCTTAGTAGATTTTTGGGAGATGTATTGGGAATACTGGCAACAAAACATATTTTGGCAACTATTTTAATAGTCAAAGCATCCTATTGTGTTAAAAATTTGTAAGCTTACAAAATGTAAGCTCGCTCTATCTCGTTCTCACTTATTGCTGTCACAATGAAATCCCGCCAAAAATTACACTTTTTGTTTAATTCTTTTGTTATATGTTCTGTTTCTGTTAAGTTTTTGTTGTTAAGCGGAAGATGAATGAAAACGGGCTGCATTAAAAAATTAAATCTATATATTTTTATTGTTTTATGACAAGTTTAGCCGAAATATCCGATTTTTCCGATTTTAGCATAGTGTCCTTTCCTCCCTCTTCCTACCTTGTTAAAAACTATTTCTTACCTCGTTGAAACCAACTCTTGAAAAATATTAAAAATGTGCTTTTCTGCTGGCAGCCTGTCCAATAATTTTGACAGAGAATTTAGTTACACAAAATAAAATTTAATCAACCGCAATGTCAGCAAATGTGCTAAACCGCCCGGCAGACAGTTATTTGATATTTTTGACAAAATTTTACATAAAACGCATAACCTAAATATAGGCGACGACTAGAATTACACAAAAATTAATCGGATGGGCAAAAGGAACAGCAACGCTGAAAAATTTTAATGTGTATTGAATTTCAACACAATGATGTCGAGCATTTAAAATGTTGTACAGTCAGACCGAAACCGAAAAAGGAAAAGGAGGAGCTGCCGAAAAATTCTGCAACTTATTTGAGGTTATGTTTTGCCGTGCAAATAGTGTTGAGTGCTCCTTGGCAAAACAAACACGTACGCACCCAATTGGAATATGCCAAGTGCGCAGCAATGAAACCAACAAAAAAGTCGGCCTACTGTGCGGCAGCAGCAGCCACAAAAATATAACTGCGAACGTGGACATATGCGTTTTGGCAGGTGAAGGCGGCTGAGGCGGCTAAGCTGCGTGTCGAAGCACACACACACACACACACACGCGGCACACAAAAGATGTATTTGCCCAGCTCACGCACCGTTTCAGCGCTACAAATGGAAATTCATAAAAACAGGATTTCCGTTCGGCGCCATTAAATGCGAACAACGCTCGCCGCACTGTTCGCCCTTTGCGATTTTGTGCGCCGCCTCACGCCATTTCACACAAGACGGTGCAGCTCGCAGCGCGACGCCATCAAATTGCGCTCCTCCTATGCGGTTTGATATTTTATTTCCGACTATGTTGCCGCTCTTTGCTGTTGCTGTGCTCGCTGCTGTTGTTGTTGTTGCGGCTGCTAATGTGGCCGGGCACTTAAATGCGAAAATATTTCAAAATCAATCATTTCGCTGCTTGGCATAAATTTGTATTGAAATACGAGCCGAGCAGCTCGTGTGCGTCGGCGCGAAGGCTGGCGGTAAAATATTGGGTTGCTCCGACTGCAACGTCGCCGCATGCAAATGACAAGCGGCGGCACCAGAAATTGTTGCCACCCCACGGGCCGACGGCCGTGCGAAGAAGTGGCGCCAAGTCGCAAGGAGGACGCGGGCTGGTGGCTGAAGCGCGAACAAAATTCACCTGTTTGTTTCGGCTGCTGGTAGTCGGTGTTGGTAATTTGCCATTAAATGATGGAATGATGATGATCAGAGGTGTTTAGTGGATTTATAACGTCATAAATAAAATTGATGCCCTCATGTTTGGTGTTGTTGTTCTTGTTGCTTGCGGCCATTTGGCGTTCATATTTGTTTTCTATGTTAGGTTGAAGTAATAAAATAGCGAAGCTGATTCTTGGAAAATAAGGGAGCCATGCAGCGGCGAATTTAATGTCTTCATGTTGATGTGAATGTATGTTTTTATAGGCCGCAGGCGAATATTTTTACTGGAGATTTATTTGTTTGTGGGCAAGAACGGCTTGAAGATTGCGGCCATTTAAGCTGGAGATTTGTATCACATTTTATAAAGCTGCCTACATGGTCGAATGAAAATACAGCAATTTGATGTATCAGCGTTAAAATGTCAATGTCGTCCCCAGGACCTTAGGGACCTCTAGCACGATTATATCGAATATATTTAATGTATATTAAATGCACCGCCAAAAATCCATGAAATTACACCAGAGACCTAAAATAATTATTATCCATATTTTTGGAAATAAAAAAATTGCCCTAATTTAAGAAATTTCTAAAAATATTGCTTTATAATAATATTTTTATTTTCTTTCAAATAATAGTGATCGGCAACGTAAATAAAAAAAACATAAATGAAAGTTATAAAGCAACGTAAAAAAATTCTCAAAATAATAATTATCGGTAATGTAAATAAAAAGAGTCATAAATAAAAGTTATGAAGCAACGTAAAAAAAAATCCCAAATTAATAATTATCGAGAACGAAAAAAAATTTGTTTCTCATAACAGTTATCACGCAACGTAAAAATTAATTGTCGCAAATAATAATTATAATCAACAAAAAAATGTATGTTGTATTGTAACAGTTACATTGCAATTATTTTCTTAAAAAACTTATAATAGTTAAGACCCTGAAATACACAATTCCAAGCAAACGTCATTTTACGCGCGTCATGCGCTCTTCAATTCGCCCACTTAAACATTTTTCGCTTGGCAATGTCGCGCCCTACAAATAAGTATTACCACCACTCCAAGCTAAATTTTTAACACAAAAAACCTTAATTTAATTTCCTCTTCTACACACAACTTTCCTGCCTCACAATGCCTTCATAAAACAACAACAAAGAACAAAAAGTTTAATTTCCTCCATTTGAATGCAGTATTTGTGCCCCGCTAAACAGCCAAAGTGCAATAAAAACAAATTTAACTGTCGCCCAACTCTTAGCGAAATTTTAAATTATATTCGTTTTGGTCCCTCGCCCGTTTGAGTACAACGTGAAGGCCAGTTCCTCATAAAAGACACTTTCCTATTCACCTGAGGCTTATTTTTATGTTAACAACGACAATCTCCCTTCGCTGTCATCAGTTTTGACAGTCGTTCATTACTCTTTTTGACACCTTCGTGTGGACTGCGACCGCAGATTGTCCTTTCAGATGTTTTCCCAGGTGCAGACTCGAGAGCATCATTAGCATCATTCAATTCTTCTTTTCTATATTTTCAATTCCAATTGGCCTCCTAACAATGCATAACAAATGATATTTCCCCGATTTTCCTTACCGCATTGCCAATTTTTGAACCTTTTTTCACTCTAAATATTCAGCACCTTTATTTTATTCTTACGGGTTCTTTGAATAACTATTTTTTCCTTTATTATCCACATTCCTTTTTTATTTTGTATTTTAACCCATTCCTCAGTTCTTTCTTGCTCTCATCCTCTTCGATTATTTGAACGGTTTGTTTCTGTTAATTTTTTTAGTTTTTTCTTTTTTCATTTCAATTGGCTTAATTTGACTCGTATTTGTGCTGCTCCATAGTGCATTTTATTCGTTAAAGATTTACAATGCCCTCATTGAAAATCACTTCCCTTCGCTCCTCTGTCTCAGCGCTGCGGCCTTTCTTTCCTGCCCGCCACGTATTGCTTCAAATATAAATCCTATCAAACAGTACTTAAGTCAGCGACACATTGGTGTGTCATACGTTTGCACCCGACAAAAATCACAGCGAACTAATTTCAGCAAAACAACTACAATAATGACAACGCGAAGCTTTCATAATCAAGTCAACAACAAAGTTACATTTGCAGGAAACGACGTTGAAACGCCAAACCGACTAGCAAACGGTCCCCACAAATGCGACAAAACAAAAGATTTTCCTTCTTTCCCTACAACACACACACACACACATACTTTGAAAGCAAAACAGAAACAAAAGTTGCAGACCCGCGGAGTCCGCAGTAAGAAACAAGCCGGACACAGCAACACTGAAAGGTAGCAACTTTTTGCAAGTGACAGCAACTGCTACAAACAGCGAAAACATAAACAAAATCTACGAACCGCGCGAGAAATAAAACGCGGAAAATTTGTAAGACTGAAAGTTCAAGCTCAGCACGTTGAAGAAATTATTGCACTGACGCCAATAAGTCTGGACGACGGTTGCTGCTGCTGCGGTTGCTGTCGCATCGACACAGTCCGGACAGCAGGGCCGGTCAACGCCATTAAAAATCATAATGAAAGTCAAAATAAATAAAGAATCTGAAAGTCAACAAGCGCACACACATCAACCATCCCCTACCACACCTACATATAAACAAACAAAAACCTAAAGTCCCACAGCAACAACAAACAATCATTCACAAAACGAACAATTGACAGCCGCAACGTTGTGCCACCTAGGACGCCTAAGTGGCAGCGACCGCCACTAATACCGCACTGACACACCCTCGAAAACGGGCTTAACACTGTCCGGGTGACCACACGCGCCGCCCTCGTTCTGCCCCGCCGCTGCTTGCAGTTAGGCGATTGCCCCGCGGCGTCGACCTTCACATGCCTCCGTGTTGTGTACACACAGCTCACAGACACTCACTTACCAACAGGATTTTCGTCACATTTCGGCATGTTGCAGTCATGTCAATGGCCCGAAAGTTTGTGTTTAGCTGCGTCGTGCGACCTCGTCGGCAGCACTGCCAACGCGTAGGTGGCAGGCGGCCAGTGTCAGCCTGTGATGGGCGGCGTCCACTGGCGGCTGGCACACATACTGTGACGCTGTATCCTTTGCTGCCGCCACATTTTTATGAGCAACTAATTTCTTTACTGCCACAACACAGTTCTGACATTTGCCGTCTGATATTTATGGCCGCCAGCACGTCACATATTCCTTTCGTTTGCGTTTTCTTTTTCGTTTGATTTTATTCATTGACTTTGTCAGTATTTTTTCGAGCCGCCTGTGAGTTGGAATTTGCAACGGAAATGCTTATTTGTTTATGCGTCGTTTCACTCTTCCTTCACGTGTCGCCGAGGACACATTCATTCATACATAATCTTTAGACCTGCTCGAAGCGAAACCGAAAAATGGCAAAGCAAATCCGATAAAGAATAAAAATAAATGTGAAAATTCTACAGAAAGTAACATATTGGAATTCATTGGAATTGCCAAACAATTATGAAGAAAACATTGACGAGCAATGAATATAAATGAATGCGCGCCGCCTCACGAAACGCCACTCGCACGGCCAGCCAACACCAGTCGAAAGATTTTCATGGCAAATTAAAAAGCGGTAAAGCGACGAAGCAAAACAAATAAATATCGTTGACTAAAGCAATGATGCAACCGTCGTGGACGTATGGACCGACGCAGACGACGCGCGTCACGACGAAGATATGGTACGACGAAAGAAATTGGATGCGCATAAAAGCAAAATAAACACATTTAACGCACACGAAATGCCATTACAGAGCGCAATCAAAGCGAATGGAAAAATCGATTTCCCTAAAAAAATTCAACGGCATTGAGTTTTGCATACTTGCAGGCGCGCTACCGCACGCGCTGACGTATGGCGAGCGGCATAAAGCAGAACAAAGAAAAATCAATCAACGCTAAAGCGCGCCGACTTAACACTTTCAATCACTCGCACGGCGCCCTGCCAGGTGCGCTGGCTGCAACAAAAGGCACACACTCGTACACCGACCAAAGGATCAGGCGAACAGCCCACGGGGCCAACACTCTGCATTATCCTTTCGCGCGCCATTGCTGCGGCGCGCATTGGCTCAATAAGGCAGCAGAAGGGATATTCATGGTTTTTCTTTTTCGGCGCAACTGGCGTAACGTATTCAGCTGCCGAAGCTTTTATTTAATTTGGCGCTTGCTACTTTTTCAAAGAATTTATTCATTTTTTCACGTGCACCAATCTTTGGGCAACTCAGCGGCACACGTATCACAGCTTTGCGTGCTTTTATATGATTCGTGTGTGTCGGTCGGTGTTGCTATTTACCTGCTACTTAAATTCATTGCCATGAAATGTAATGCGACAACGCCGGAAAATTGCCAAAAATAATAATGTCGGCGCAATGGCAGAGGCCGACGCAGCGCCTACCTCGTAAAACCCACACAGTGGCCGCGGCCACACATTTATAGGCCGCACGGCAGCCGTAAAGCGGCCTAGCAAAAATGATTAGAGCCGAGCAGAGTCTGATATTTGTGTGGAAATTATGAAATTGAATTTTGGCAGACAATGTGACAGCGAATGCTGCTTGCTGCACATTCCAACGCAGAACTTGTGGGTTCCGAAAGCTCGTCCTATGCCTTCATGATGGTTGCTGTTGCACCTTGACTGGTCATTAAAGTCTTTGCTAATTTAGCTCGCATTTTGTATGCTTTTAGTCAATAAATATCTGAACAGTATCTGTAACAATGTTTCGCTATCGAACGAACCAACCATGACACATGTTAACCCTTTCCGGTCAATTTCCGAATTTCTTGAGATACAAATTTGTGTTTCAAAATATTGACTCCCATTGAACATTTTAGCAATAACATACAGTCGTGTATGGACATAGTGAACTAATTATTGCAAGGCCTGTTCACAGTATTGAGGTTGTTCACTATATGAAGGTTAACATGTTTGTTTAAAAACTAATTTTATTTGCTCAGAAACTTGTAAATACACATAAAAAAGCCCATTTTCAACCACAATCGGTTTGCACTCGACAAAAAACATAACCACTAAGGTCAAGAAACAGCTTATTTTGTAACAATCAACAGCAAAAATACAAATTAGGGGAATACCCTCTTTCATTTTTGATTCCTTCTTGTGGTTTTTGCTGCTTTTTGCTTGAAATTGCTTTCAAAATTTTGTTCACTTTTTAGAGGTTTTCGATTCTTCACTATTTAGAGTACTTACTCCATGTAAAAATTTGGGAGTTCACTATATAGGGTGTTCACTATACCCAGACACGACTGTACAACAAAATATTAAAAAAATCATTTCGGTTAAGAATTACCGCTGAATAAATTTGTATACGATATATCGTACAATGGTCCGCAAAGAAGTAAAAATTCATAAAATTCATGAAATTTTTATTTTGTTTTTTTTTTAGATTTATGAACAATTCATTGATTTCATTGAAAGAAAACATAAATTATAACAATAAAACATCAGAACGCGTTTTCATTTTAATCGAAACTTATATACCTGAATTTTACATTTAAACAACTAAGTCACATTTATTCAGCCTTATATAACCGTTGTTGTTGTTGCCAAGCCCTTTTCTCCTCAATAAAACACAGAATCAATTAAGCTTCATATAGTTTTGTAGAAAGATACTGAATATAGCCGATTCTTATTATCGTAGTGGGAGTGGCAAGTACGCATGTCTAACTTTACGTAACCTGTGTCTGCCCAGTAAAATACTAACTCGTCTAGAAATTCTTATTTTTAATCGAAAATTGCCGCATAGTCGAGATTTAATAGTCACGTGGTTTACAGATGGGCGTGGCATTCAAGCAAATGAAAAAAATCTGTTACCAAACCCATAACTTAAAAAAATTGAAGCATAACTTGCAACCCTTGCTTTCATTTTTTCATTTATACGATATAACGTACAATATTTTTAAAGACTCGGGAAAAATAGTTAGATGCAAAATATGTGAAATTTAATAAGTTTTATAAATCAACTGAGATTCAAACCTTGAAATTGTTTAGCTTTTTGTTAATAAAAAATATTACATACTTAAAAATTCCTCCACAGAAGCATCGTCATTTGCTGGTTTTTAAAATTCTTGCAAAAAGCTGCTTACAAAACTCACTAATACTGTCTATACACGGCTATTATGAATTATATTTTTAAACAGAATGATACAACATAGCCTACTTGATGAAAATTAAAAAGCCGTTTCATAAAAAGTGCGTTCGCTGTCAGATAAAAAATCTTCGAAAACATTATACGATATATCGTACAAATTTCCAGAAAGGGTTAAATCAAATAGTAATTCTGATTATGTGTATACTTTTATATTTTTTTTACAGCCAAGGACCTTCTTCAAACTCTTCTTTTAACTTCTTAATGCATAATATAAAAGGGGCGTGCCAATTCGCTTTAAGACACTGATGACCATACTGCAACTTGCGAGTAACGCTGCCTTACATTCGTATTCGTGGTCATCACTGCCTTAATGCGTTTTCATTGTTGAAAAAGTGCAGCGCACGCTCGCTCTATCTCACACCCTCTCTCTCGCCGCGTCTCCCTATCTGTCTGGTGTGTCGAGCAATGGTCCACCCGTCACCCAACCAGCCACCACTACACCAACAGCAATTGCAGCGGCACTTAACACTTGACAACAACAAAAACAACGAACACGAAAAAGTTGCTATTGTGGTGTTAGCGAAAGTGGCACGGAAACTGGGCTACCCGTTTTCCCAGTCACAGTGCACAAACCCAGCCAACACAGCCAACAACACTACCCGCAGCCACTGCTCCCTGCTCGTGCTGCAAGAAATGAGAGTTTTCACTTTGCTTTCTTTGCATTTTTTCGCTTTCATAAATGTGTGTTTGTTTTTGTTTTTGTTGTGCTTGTTGAGATTTTTCGTTTGTTCACAAGTGTCCATAAAAGGTTTTCACGTGTTGCGCACACAAGCACGACGGACGTGAGGCGGTCCGTCTGGGGCTGCAACGCGTCGACGACGAAATCGTTCACACACTTTATGCAATTTATGAGCTGTTTTTGTTATTGTTGTACAATAATTACAGCAGCGCTGCCACAAAGTTGCATTCTCGCGCAACGCATAGTTCGGGTAGCTACAACCGCAAATTGAATACGAAAAATTATAGTTTTAATGATGCTCAAATATTTCTAAGGTGTTTACTTTACACACTCGGCAGCGCACGCAATTAACATACAAACGCCGCCAAAACATGGCCAACACTGAAAAGTGGAAAAGTGAAACCGTTGCGACGCGCTGTCATGCTTTAATGACTGGCTGCGGCAATGACAGCTGTCAGCAGCAGCACCGGTGGCGGCGGCAAGAGGAAGAGCAAGCAAAAACAAAAACCGACAAGCGCAACAAAAAAAATAACACAAGTTAGACGACTAAAATTAGAAGCTGAAGATTAAACAGTTCGATGTGCGCAACGTCGCTGAATGACTGACTGTCAATTTGTAAACTGGCCAAAGCTGGCGACGACAGCTCGACGCATGAAATGCACCGGAAAGACATCGTTCCCGTGACACATGTTTTCATGAGCGCTTCCAGACGCGACATTTTTTGTGGTGCTTAGGAGCGCGTCTGGCATTCCGCAGAAAGTTTATGTGAAGTTCTGAAACTTATAGAATTTAATGAAGTGCACTCGATTTTGGTGACAAACACAGCAATAGTAGTAAAACATTAATTTGTGATTCTTCTTGCCAGCTGGGAAGAAAGTTCAACAACATTCGCAGAGCGGAAAGAGGACGATTCGAATTTTGTGTGACGGTGTAATAAAAGACGGTGTAAAAAATATAAGATATACTTGCAATTAAAATTTTTTTAAATTAAAAAAAAATTAAAATGAAATTAAATTTTAAAAAAATTTTTAATTTTTTAATTAAAAAAAATTTAATTTAATTTAATTTTAAAAAAATTTTTTTAGTTTTTTAAATTAAAACAAAAAATTTTAAACTTAAAACCGTAAGGTTTAAGAGACAAGGTAATTGGTTATGGTTATTTTAAAGACGAAATACGATGTATAGTAGTTTAGTTGCAATGCATCCGATAAGACGAGCATAGCTAGAAACAGTCCCGTATTTTAATGGATAAAATATACTTAGAGAGATGGTAAAGACCTTTAACAACTTCTTTCTTCCGACATTTTACAACCCTGGCCCTGTGAGTTATCAAGACTTCAACTTGATAAGCAAACAAATCTTCGTTACATATATTTTGATATTCCAGTTTCTGGTCTCTGCCTGATGCTGACTTTACTCGTTCCGATTAATTACAAAGCTTCATCTCAAAACTTGATCACATGTGTCAGCTCTCAACTTAAGAATTCTCAAGCCACAAATTATGACAACCATCTTTAATTAAACTTTACAACAACCAAAATGAAGATCTATGCGAAAAATCATTCCTTTTAATTGCTCGGCTTAAGTCGAAGCGCAACAGAAGCGCACTTGAGATGGGCGTGTTTGACTACTTCTAGCTGCCGGTTAAGTATTAGTTGGCAAACAGTGCATGGCTAATTGTAAACCTCTTAAAAGCGTGGATTTTCATGAATTTGTCTACGCTGGCGACGCTGCCAGAACAATGCGCGCTGATGAGCGGCTTTTCGCACTGCATGACAAATGTGCAAATACAAAACGCTCGTAATTGCTGCCACGTCACAGCGTGGCCAACAACTGTTTGCCGGCATCACAAACGAAGCAGCAACGGCAATCGGACACGCTGTGTAGGCCAATAGAGATGGACAGTTGGGCAGCCGGGCGGCTGGACAGCAGCGGCACACTTGGACCAGCAAACACGAGTGCCGGCGAGTGTGTGTGCGTGCGTGCAAATAAACAAGCAGACGTGTAAACAAACAAAGCGACAGGCACACAAACGAGCAGCAAGACAGACAGCCAGTCGCTGGCTGCCAGGACGGATAGAGATAAATGGCCAACTGCACGATCAGACATTGGCGAATGCTGACTCAATTGAATTCTATTCATTTGCTGATAATTGGCATGCCGTGCCGGCTATTGATGCTGCTCTGCTGCTGTTGTTGTTAGTTATCATTGTTATTGTTGCTGCTGCAAACGACTGCCGCCACACACAGCAAACTGCATTCATCAATGGCACGGCGTGGTCGTCGAAGTGCAATGGCAGTGGCGGCAAGACGAGAGCGACTGCTTGAATGGTGCTTTGTTGCTTTTTATGCGTAAATGCGTTTGACAGCGTTTTCGATTTACACATTCAAATGCAAATTATGAAAAAGTGTTGAATGTTTTTCAGTCTTGTTGCTTTATTTTGTGCATGTTTTTCATTTTTTGTGTGCTTTTTGTTTGTTTGCCTTAAATTTGTTGGTTTGTTTGTGTATTTGTTTGTATTGGCTGTGGTCGTTGTCGCGGCCATAACAGCAACACCAACAAATTGTCAACAACCAACACGGCAACAACAGCGTACGCACAGTAGCTGCATTTTCTTATTTGCATACGCATCGAGAGCAGAGCGGCTGTGCGAGTGCGAGTGTGTGTGTGAGTGTGCGTGTGAATGGAAATGCGAAGCGTTCATTACCTCATTTACCAATATTTACAGTCTCATTTTGCCTGTGGAGTGGTGTTTGTGTGTTGTTGGTATTTGTTTTATTGCTTTATTGTTGCACGGCATACAAACCTGCAAGAGAAGATGAGAGTTGAAAAGTGGCATTTAAATTAAATTCACTTAAAAAGCATTGATAAGATAAGCTAAAATGCATTTCATTAAAAGTGGAATGCTTAACCCTTTCGACCCCAAAGTTGCCTGAGAGCTATTTGTCATCCTATAGCAAAAGCTACGATTGATTTATGGGTTTAATTTAAGTAGGCACCAACAAATTAATATTTTTAGAAGTGAATTCAAAGCAAATTACAAAAATTTACTGCTATCCCCAAAATAATTTCCATATATTTGCAGCGATATCAGGGAAAGTTTGTGTTCTAATTGAAGTCTACGAATTGGGCGCGTTTGATCAAAACCCTGTTTCTTTAATAATGGTTAAATAAAATCAAAATTTGATAATTTTGTATATTTGCATAAATATTAAATAATTTTTCTGTAATTAAAAAATATTGATATAAAAATTATTTAACCCGTTTTAAGCTAAAATTATTCAAAAGTAAACTAGCTATAGAACTCTAACAAAGAGGCGTGGCGACTTCAAATGTTGTGTGCATATTTCTGAGGCAAACGTTTCATGATTTAAATACCAAAAAGTAATATCGAGACGCAGGGTAAAATTCGGGGGTCGAAAGGGTTAAAAGTGAGTTGAAACGAGGGTTTTACAATTTAAAAAGCATTGGGTGCTATTGTAAACTGCTGGATAAGATAATAACCTTGAACCTAGCCATTTGACTACATCAGATTATCAGCAGCGATTTTTTAAATACTTTTATTTGACAAGATTTTAATGGGTCTTTAGCCAGAGAGTTCTTTCCAATTAAATTCTCGTATGCACTTTACACAAGAATTTCATTGTAACCATTTTATTGCAATTTCACTATTAGTATATGAGAATGTTTCTTAAAAAAGTTAAGCGATCTGTAAGGATCAGTTGCCGTCTGTATTCATGCATCATGCTCTCGTTTGCTTATGTGAGTGTCGGTAGCCAAAGTGCTCAGTGGCCTTTTTAAGCATCAGAGCCAATATTGAAGCCAATACAAAACAAACCAATCTCAGTGCCGCGTCTTGGGAATTCAACACGTCCAACTCAAATCACATAAAATTGTCAAAACAATGCCAACACAATAAATGCTGAATTGCATTAGCCTAATTAAGTGCATTGGCTGCTGTACTTCAGCTATTGTTTTTGTTATTGCGCCTCTGCATTCGAGTGCTAAACTGTACAAAATGGCCGAGTCAGCTGTCTAACGACATCAGAAACTGCGAAATGGAGTCATGCTTGAAGGATGTCCCCAGCAGCACTAATTCCAATTAACAATTACAATTGCCAACTGTCTGACCGCCGATCGGAACGTCGGTCTTAGGTCAACTTAAATGCTGTCAAAAGCGCCCGCAACGCCTTCTTCGCCTCCTCGCTGGTATTCTCGGCCATTTCGAGTGCATGCATTACTCGTTAATATTGATACGAATTTTCCATCGATACGGCTGCTGTCAGTCTGACAGACCATAGCAACTGCCCATATGACCCACAAATGGCAGCTCTTAGCGGCCACAACCCACACACATACAAGCGCACACATTGATGATTTGCTGCAAACGTTTTTCGGCAAACAAAAAGCAGCAAAATTCCAAGAATTGCTGAACTTTGGAAATTTACAAGCAAAAGTACGCTTCCCTCCCCGCCCATAGATCACATGGCACAGACAACTTGACTGCTGTATGCGGCACAGTGAGTGATTTGCGATTGGCCCTGCACTGCAGTGGGCAGCAACAACAACCAAATATAGCACAAGTACCGAGTTGACTACTGCAACCACGAGTGCTGCATTGACTGGCCTACAAGACAATAATTGATAATTACATTGAGCGGCCCGCTGGACCGAACCCCGACATGGCATTAACGCTGGTGGGCAGAGCATGAAATTCAAATTTATAACCCAGAATACACTCGGCCGCAGCCAATGCATAAATTATCAAATTACAAAGCAAATCAATCAAACACACACACACACACACAAGTGGCCATACTTGGTTGGCAAAAATAAACTGCAAATCGGCTGCAAGCGGCCTGTGACGGCAAGCAGGAAGTCTGACATTAAAATTCACCTATTGGGATTGGCGATGGACATCGGGCGATTTTGCATAGAATTTAAAATGCATAGCGTTGGAACGATGTGTAGGATGCGAAACGTAGTATGAAAGTTTCTTATTGGCGAATATTTGTAAGGAGCGCTCAGTGTGTAGTTGTGCTAAACATTGGTCCATTAATTATTTAAAACTCAATGAAAATTAACGGAAACTTGTAAATATGTTTCCCCTTTAAAAAAAAACAAAACTGAATTTGCAAACTTTTTCGAGTAACTTTGCCACGACTCAACTTTGATGGAACAAAGTTTCCTCCCTATCTCAGGCATTCGAGTTTAATCTGTGAAAGACGACAGAAGACCCACGTCTGAGCTCAACTATCTATCATGAAAGGACCTTTTGCCCTAATCCAACTAGGCGGTTTTTATTAGGCGGTTCTTCCGTCTACTCTTCTGTGCTAGCTCAGAAAAACGCAAAAAGATATCGCAGACCATCTATCCAGTGGTGCACACAGTGAAGGGGTTTGGGGTTTAAACCCCCCGAAAAATCTTTAAGTTATTACAGAAATTTAATTTATAGCCGTCGCATATATATTCAATCATCAATAACACTACTCGACACAAAAAATGCACCTAAACATAAAAGTTCTAGACTAACTTTGGGCCGCTGAACACGAAACTGAAGATCAAAAAATGTTTATAAGAAGCGTTTTCGAAAAATCTTCGTCGGTCAGAAGATAATACCTTCGTCTTTCCAGAGATATACAGATTGTTCAAATCACATGAGATTCGGAGAAATTACTGACGGTGAAAGTTGTAAAAAAGTGAATTTTTCGACCAGTTTCAAAAATCATAAATTTTCGAATGTTTTTTTTATAGATAAAATAAATTATCTCCTTTGGTTTTAAAATCTAAGATGAAAAATATATTATTTGTGCAAATATCAAGCCTAACATCAATAGAATTAAAAGAAAAATGACAAAGTTATGATGCACTGAGTGAAAACACCAACTTTACATTTATTACACCGTGCGAAAAAAATGTTTGCCGAGACCCAGCCTCATGTTGATATAGACGTGAAACTAGAGGTCATTTATAGTAACCTGGCATAGTCAGTTTTTCATTTGCTGGCCCAAAGTCCTTTTTAATGGACTTAAAAATTTTAAGGACATACACATTTTAAATATTTTTTTAAATATTTGCGGTTGTGCAATTGTGATGATATTGATATCAAATGAAAGAGAAAAATTGTCTCCTTTTAACTAAATTTTCTATTTTGAACTTTCAGGACCAAAATATGTCAGATAGGGAAAACATACATGTTTTGGATCTCAGTCTGTAGATTCATACATATAAATTTTATTTTATTTAAACAAAGTTTAGTTCTCAACAAAGTTACATAAAACCCCCCGAAATAAAATCCTGCGTGCGCCACTGTATCTATCCAACTATTTAGAAAACCTATATAAAACGTTGTTTAAGTATTCTTCCAAATGAAGTCGATATGACCACCGATTATTGAAACAACTTTTGTAGTCATGTCTCATGGATAGTCATTTAATTTTAGCCTAGTCCCAAGATATATTGCAACTTGTTAGCACTAATGTGAAGCAAAAGTTTGTTCCGCGCATACAATCTTTCTTGGTTTAAAATGTTATGCTTTAAACTCCAATGAAGAGCATACTTGAAAGAGCAAAGTTTGCGAATCTCTGTCATAAGCATTATATATACTCGTATCAATATATCAGTGGTTTACGCTGTGCTAAAATTGTAGCACACAAGAGTGCATTACCAACAAATTATGGCTTTCAATCGAGCTCTACCTACAGACCAACTCACATACAAGTCCGTATGCAGGACAATTGATGTATGGTGGGCGTGTGCACACACATACACGAAAGGACATACACAAAAAACCAATGTTGCATACAAACCTGCACGAAATACTGAAAAGAGGAAATCCGTAGGAGCGCCTATTAAACTTAGGGCTGAGTGTACTTAAGCATACTTACACACATGTAAATATGTTGATTTGTAAATGTGGCTATCTTCTGCCACGCCAGCGCGTGGAAAATCAATTTTGCTTTCATGAACGAGTAAATTTCGAGGCATTTCGTTGTGGTGTTTATGAGTCAGCGGCCGGAAAGCAACCCTAAGCCGTACGCGAATTGCCAGCACGCTCATCGAAAATATGCCCAAAACGAGACCGTAAAACTAGTTCAAAGTTGCCAAAGCGCTACGTCCGTGGAAATTTATAGATTTTCGTGTGCCGCTGCCAGGGTTACGTGCAGCGACGACGTCGTCTGTGCGACGGAGCATAGATTGCAAATTAAAGTCGTATCATCCGCTGAGGGCATTGGACTATTTTCTGGCGCATAATTTGTGCTTATTTGGCGCTTTGTTAGAATCCGTTTTCGCTTCGATAAAATTCAATCAACTTTTGCGCGCCTAATGAATTTATTCTACATACTTGTACTTTCATTATTTGACTATTTGTACACGGAAAACTCTGTTGGCAAATAAACGCCAGCAATAAATCCGAACCAACGAAAATATGGCAATGAAGAACGCAGAAAATGTATGAAAATCAGCGCAAATCAATTTCACTTTAATTACGGCAAATCTTGGCGCACTTTCCTCAGTGGCAACAATGACAGCAGCAACCAACTGCAAACAACAGTCAGTGACGCCCACGAGATTTTGTAATTACAATGACAGCAACGCTAACGACAGCAACAGAGCGCAAGAAAAGTCAGCCTTAACAACTGCAACAACAGCGAACAGCACACAACAACGGCAGCAGTCGCCGAAATATCGCTCAAGTTGAGCCGAGTTGAATAACTTGGCTGTAATTAAGGTCAATTCCGTTCAAACTCGCCGGGGATACAACAGGCTGTCGTATTGCTTTTGTTCGTTTGCTGTTGCTGTTGTTGTGGTTGTTTTTGTTGTGGCTTTTGTGAGCATGAAGTGTTGACTGACAACGGCAATGAGAACGGCAAGTGGCAACAGCCGCGCCGTGCTGCGTGCTCGCGTGTGTTAATTATGAAAATGAAATTTAATTAAAAGCGAAAAGATTTCTTGTCGGAAAATTAAGGCAACCCAAGTGGTGCTTGGCAACGCGACGCCGAGTGCAAAGGAGTAGCGAAAGTGTTGGCGCTGCTCTGCGAAGGAACATTGGCTGCCTCTCTTCATTTGCAACTGTCGCGCACCGTTGAAAACGGTGTGTTGCCGCCAATGAGAGTCAAAGCTCGGACACATGTCGGCGCATAATTAATGCCATACCCAAATTAATTTGAATGGATATTTTCTCGATTTTATATAATTTAGAGATTTCGCTGATATGTTGACAGATACTTGCACACAAAAATAAACAGCTCGCCTCGTCTTGACTAAGTATTTCGACCCAAAAGGTCAAAGACTAACCTTCAGACGTGACTACTGCACTCAACTCCACATTGTTCCCACAATTTGACAGAAAATATTGCTAAAATAAAACCAATAATCAAACTCATTGTCAACATTTTTGAACGGCAAAAACTGCCAAGCTGTCATCACCCGAAAATGTTGCTCGCAACTACTAAAGTTTTGTTATTGAATTTTGTGATTGTTTCGAAGCCATTGAAATGCCACAACGCATGTGGCCGTCGCGCAACTGCAGCGCATTTTTTTAAGGTGGGGTCGCGTCAGCTGTCAAAATTATGCGCCGCCAACCGCAAACAACCGTTTTCAGCGCGCTGAACCCTCCACACCTTCACATTTCCGCCGCACTTGGCCCATAACGAGCAGCAACTCGTTATTTTATTTAATTGTTAAGTTTTTTATTTACCCATAATTTAATTTTTTTATTTTCATTTAAGCTTTTTTTTTAATTTTATTTCTTAATTTCTACAATTCGCCTTTGATGTTGTGTTTGCATATTTGCCTTTTTCAGCTTCCATTTCCTATTAACATCTCTGAGTCACAAGTAAGGCACACGGCGTGACGCGCTTCAAACAATTCAGGGTCAGGCGTTGGCTTTTTTTCCTCATAGCAAGAAACAGAGAGAAATTTTGCTGCCTGAACGAAAGCAGATACAAGCAGTAGTCGATTTATTGAAATATAGAAAAATGCCACCTGTTATGACTTGGTTAACCTTTATTGAAAGCCGCTGGCTTCCGATGGGCTGAAGGAAATTTCGAGGTTAAAATTCAGTCTGTCATAACTACGGACTACGGACCTTACGTGTATTTTCCAGATCACCGTTCTCACCTACCTTTCGACCTCAAATCATACTTTTTTAATGGCAACATTTTGTCACACATTTCCGTAGCAAGCAGACGAAAACGGCGCGCGGCCACTGCCTCAAATAACTCGCATTATACAAAACGACCAAGTAAACGCCAACAACCATCCAATTCAAATAAATACACAAATATATACGGAAAAAAGATTAAAGGAAGCGAAAGTGGTTTAATTAGATTTTTGGTCGCTTTGGCTTTTAGTTGACCATAAAAGTCAATAACCATCAAGTGCAACTTTTGAGTTGTTTGGCCTTTTTGGGCTTAGTTTTTAATGGCAACAACAACGATGTCGCTGTTTGTTGTGCTACCAACTGGAGGCTGAATGTGCGACTGTATGTGTGTGGGCTGATAATTGATTGCCGTATTAGTCCAAGCCAATCATCAATTCCAATTGGATGTAGACATTAATCTTGGTCTATGCGTTCGTCAACACTACCGAATAAATTTTATGGTATTTACAGTTTTACACAACCTTGCAGTGGCTAATCAATTTGTAAATATTAGTTCCAACAGCAGCTGAAAACACATTCCCAATGCTTGAATTTAGTTAAATGCTACTTTAGCTTACATTTTTAGTAGAATATGTATGATAGGACTAGCCGAAGTAGATCACTCTTTAGGTCAGTCTGAAGCCCATTTACAACCTGTTGAGATGGGTGGAATGTGGCAAATGGGCTTCTGTATAATGTATATTATACATTATGTATATATTATATATTATGTATTTCTTCTGTTTAATTCACTCTTTTTTCAATTTCCTTTTTTTTTCAGAGGAGTTGCCACATTTCGTACATGCTGTCAAGGTTCTGCTCGAAAAAATGGAAATCATTTCAGCATCACCAAAAAATTGCAGATTGGAAAAGTAGATCCACTATTATACTCAAAGTGATGGCAAATTCGATACAAGGCGATATGCCACTTGGCTACTAAAAGCTGTTATTACGAGAATGTAGCTGGAGGCAAATGCGCGAATCGAGGAAACTCTAAGTTCAGCGTTATTTAATTACTCACAAATTAAAAATTAATTAAAAGAGGTTAATTCAAATTTAAAACAGTTATTATGAAACTTTTATAGCAAATTAGAAAAAAAAAACAACAAAAACGAACATGACACCAAAGCAATGAAAAAAAATCTAAAACTGAGCCATTAAAATGATAAAATAATCAAAACGCATTAACCGAACGTAACATATCTCGACAGCAGTTTGACGAAACTAAATGAAGCGATCAGAAAAATGTCAAGCGAGATCAGAGAACTGTGGGCTAAATGTCTGATAAACAAAACGTATGAGCTCTTAACCCTTTCGACCCCGAATTTTACCATGTGTCTCGATATAACTTTTTGGTATTTAAATCATGAAACATTTGCCTAAGAAGTGTGCAGAGGGCATTTAAAGTCACCACGCCTCTTTGTTAGAGTTCTAGAGCTAGTTTACTTTTGAAAAAATTTAGCTAAAAACGGGTTAAATAAATTTTGTATCAATATTTTTTAATTACAGAAAATTTATTTAATATTTATGGAAAAAAACAAAACTATTACTTTTTGATTTCATTTAACCATTATTAAAGAAATAGGGTTTTAATCAAACGCGCCCAATTCGTGGACTTTAATTAGAGCACAAACTTTCCCTGATATCGCTGCAAATTATTGGAAATTATTTTGGGGATAACAGTAAAATTTTTGTAATTTGCTTTGAATTCACTTCTAAAAATATTAATTTGTCCCATAAATCAATCGCAGCTTTTGCTATAAGATGACTAGTGTCCGACCGAATATTCGGTTTCGGTTTCGGCCCAAATAAGTGGTTTCGGTTTTAGTTTCGGCCAAAAAATGGCCGAACTGCCGAAACCGAAACTTTCTAGAATATTTTTTACATTTTATTGTGTAGCAGATATATAGTAAAAGGATGAGTAATTTAGATGCCACCAATGTAAATAAACTTTTTTTTTAGCATATAATATTAAATTATTTATTTTTGAATATTAGCGAGTCAAGTACGAAAGGGTGATTTTTTCATGTTTATATTTTTAAAAAATGAATAAATTGTTTTTATTAATAAGTATCTATTTATTTATGTTATGTTTGTTTGTTTGTTCTTTATTTATTTAATGTAAAATTAGTTTGTTGAAAAAAATGCTTGATATGGTGATTTTTATTTCAACTAGAATGTTTCCGTTTCGGTTTCGGCCGAATATTAAAAAAAAACCAAAATTCGGTTTCGGTTTCGACCCAAAAAAGATGTTTCGGTCGGACACTAAAGATGACAAATGACAGGTGAAGTTGCTCTCAGGCAACTTTGGGGTCGAAAGGGTTAAGGGATACCGACAAAACGCCATAAAAAATGCCAACCGGCACAATAATGCAAACTGTAATAAAAAATATTAAAACAGTAATAAAAAATAAAAATAGTTTCGACAACAACAATGCTAATGGCGAACACGCGGCGACATTGGACAGTCGCCGAAAGTCTAGAAGACATCAGACGTGGAACACGGCAAATTTCGGATTCCATAAAACTAGATCAAAAATCAGAGCAAAATTGACAGCGTACGATTTTCTGAGCTTCAGTGCGGGCATTTGTGTATCTGATGGATACAACAGCTCGAGAGTTGAGCACTTTGGTTGATGGCTGCTGTGTCTTGGCTCTTGAGTGCTGCTCATAAACCGCGCAACAATACATTCCCAACGAAATGGACTACCCCACAAATACAGCAGCAACAACGATAACAACAAAAACAACAGCAGCAAAAGCAATCGCATAAAACCGGTTGTGATGAATTACAGCAGCAAAAGTAGTAACAAAAAACAAACAAAAAACAGACACAGACAATTACAACAACATCAACTAGCAGCAGCAGCAATAACGTAAAATAGAAATAAAAACGCCAACAACAGCAACAACAAGGTGCAAATTACGTTTAAACAGCAACTGAAATCGAAACAGCAACGGCGCCAGCTGAAAAAATGACAACGAAAGCAACAACAAAGCAAAACCAGAAATTGTAACGCAATCCGCAAATGTCTGCATGTGTGTGTGTGTGTATGTGTGAAAATCTTAAAGAGTTGGAACACACCGACGAAATTGCCAGCAAGAAAAGACAAGTGTTGCAGCACATGTGTGGCAAGCAGACTGAATGGAACAAGAGCATTAACCGCAAATTCAAAACCAAATCGACATCAACAACGAGTGCAGAAAAACGAAGCAGAGATAGAAGAAGCAGCAGCAGCCAAAACAACGACAACGACAACACAGTGCAACAACGCATGCGAGCAGCCAGCAGCTGCTGCTGCCAACACGCTAAACTCCATTCAACACACAGCGTCAGTGGACGGGCAACGCAACAGTGAGGGGAGAAGAAGGGAAATAAGTGAAATGAAATGAACGCAACAGCAGCAAAATGTCGCCGTCGCTCTTGTTGCTGTCATTGCCGATTGAGGACTGCTGCTGCTGTTGTTTCTCCGCCGCTCGCATTAAACAGCACGACTGCAGCAGCAGCAACAATTTTAACAGCGACAACAGACAACAACCAACAACTCACATGTAACTGGCAACTGGGTGCGATACAGTTTCTATGCTGCCGCCAACGCTGCTGATGTTGTCCTTCTTGTTGTTGTTGGGTTGGTTGTGGTTGCTGCCGGCGTTCCCATTATTCACACTTCACTGCAATGTGTCGGAAATTGTCAGTAAATCCGCACAAACACACATACACACACACTCGGCAAAACGTAGCGCGCGCAACAACTACAACAACAGCAACGGCAAACAACCATAACAAAGTCACACCAACAAATTCGCATAAAAGAATATTATGATTTGGGCCCAGCAGCAGCAACAACAACAACGTCGACAACAAAAAGGCAGCAAGCACCAACCCAGGCAACAAAAAATACAAAAAAAATAGCAACATTAAAAAAGGCAAAAAATAACTGCGGCAACGCATAAAAGTTGGTGCCGGGTTGTCGGTGTTGCTGTTGGCATTCAAAACATCGATTTGCTGGCAAAGTAGGCAGAATTCGGTTGGCTGACTGGTCGACTAGGTCTATGCTGCTTTGCTTAGCTGGCTAAAAGCGGAGCAGGGAGAAGGCAGCACACGTTGTTGTATTTGTATTTGTTTGTTCAACTTGATTGTCAATGCGTGTGTGCCGAGTGTGAAATTTGCGATTGTTTGTCTTTTTCACGTGGTTTTTATTGTGTTTTGGCTTTGACGGCGAAATTTTTGTTTTTATATTTTTACTTACGGTTTTTCTGTTAATTTTAATGCAATTAAAAAACAAAACTCCGAATACAAATTGCAGAAATCCAAGTCACTCGGCACAATTTGTGGGGAGAACGATTTCTAACAGTAAATTTATTGTTTTTATATTTTTTGTTGCGGTTTTTCTGTTAATTTAAATGCAATTAAAAAACCAAAAACGGAATAAAAATTGCAGAAATCCAAGTCACTCGGCACAATTTGTGTGGAGAACGATATCGAATTGTAAAATTATTGAGTTCGATAATTCTACTATTGAATGAGTCATGCAGCGGCAAAAGATTGCAACAATTTCTAACTCATTATTAACATTTACCGCTGACTTTCGTATTGCAAATGGAAATCGGAAATTATTTTAAAAATTTAAAAGTCAAAGTAGGGTTTTGTATGATCTGGTCTGGTTATGTACTTCCTGCACAGACTGTGGAGAAACATCTCAAGCCAATTTGATTTGTAGATAAGCTTTAGCAGCAAAAAACCTTAGATGAGCCTTACAGGCTGCTCCTTCTTCTCTTCCTTGAGACAACTGCAGTGGTAGTTCCACCTTAAAAAACCTTAATATGAGGTCCGAGGGACCAATTAAAATAGGTACAATTGTTTTTAATTGTAAAGTATTGCGAGTTGCATCAGTTACTGTACAGAGTCGAGTATCTGAGCTCATCCATCACCGATCCCATGGCCCATTAACACCGAAACTATTGAAGCGCAAAGTGTTACGCCTCAGGCGTCAAAGTTTCTCAACTTGTTCGATATAGCTTTCGTAACGATTTGAATTCCAATACTTTTAAAATTTGTCTACCTCAATTTCCACTTATTCTACTCAACAACTTTTCGAGTTCGTAAACGCATTCTGGCGTATAATACAGCTAATTACTTTTTAAAGTTAACTTGCATTGCTGTTTAAACATTGCCACACCGTCACTCCACCTTCACCCCCTCTGCTCTTCTTTTTGCTGCATGTGCACCCGTTCTGGCGCCGACTCCACTTCTCAATGGAAAAACGAAATTAAGCCAATTTGCAAGCAGCTACAACGCCAACTGTGCTCGGCTACAAACACACACAGGCGCACAGGTTGGCGGGCAGCAGTTTCACTTTCGCACAGTTAATTGCAAATTGATGCACGTCAGATAAAAGTGCAGACAGCTGGAAAGAAGCATCCGACTGACAATGCGCTGCCTCGCCGCTAAGTGCAGCAATGCAGCTCGCGTTTCACTCAAGTGACTCGGATTCGAGTCCAGTTGGCTGCGTGCGGGAACTGAGCGACGACGAGTTTGACTATGTTGCCATTAACCCTACAATACTAATTCTAGTCGTTTGCACTAACAACGTTAACGTTGCGCGGTACAGTTGCAACGTAAGATTGGTTAGATTCCAGGGTTAAGTGGGCAGCTGGAGTTGTTGTGGGCTGTTGACAGCCGAGCAACAAGACGCCAGAAACGACCTAACCAAGTAACGAGTTGTTGTTGCTGCTGCTTAGGCTGCTGTTGTTGCAAATGTCGCATGCAACACACATCGTCTAAGGCGCAACTTGCAGTTAGCGTTGCATTCGAGTTGGCTTTTGTGTTCATTTTCATTTTTCGGTGTCTTGAAAAAGTTTTCACTGTTTTTCGTATTTACTCTTACTCTTACTCTCAACACGAACGTTGCGCTTGGAAAGCGAAAAACAAAAATAAGCAACAGTATCGCGTTTGCGTGGTCGTGACTGCAAATGTTGGCGCTTGCTTTGCTTTTACCATTTTCTGCGTTTGCTTAGTTTTTGCGTGTTCCTTTTATGTGCAAAGACCCACACACATACACATACATACACTTTAAGCTTCCTTGGATCCTGCAATTCAGCCGGTTGCTCATTGTTTATTTATCTGTGCGCGCTAAGCCGGCGCTGCGGTGTGCGTTGCGGACAAGCCGCTGCGGCAACTTTGGCAGCCATGGCGACTAGTCCGCTTAATTGCATTGTTGCTGGCTATGTGCGCTTTTTAATATTTTCTTATCTTTCGCTTTGCTTCGTTTTTTGTTTTAGTCCGCTTACAGGATATCGCTAGACTTAAACAACTTTTGTGCTTGCCGCTGCGACCCCTCCGCTTTCGACTGGAGTTGACAGCCAGCGAATTTTACTGCCAGCTTTTTGAGCAGCACGTGGCGCGGGTCGACAAACAGAAATGGCAAAAATATTGAAACGTTTTGTGAATTATTCATGAACTCCCTCAAGTCAATTTAATTCAATCAATCAGAATCATTTATGTTGCGTAATCAAATATTTAATTTTAATAAAACTTCGTTAATACCGTTTCAATAATTTCCAAAATTATTTCGACTTGATCAATTTTTTTTATAAAGACTTATAAGAAAAATTTACATATTTAATGATTTATGATTTGTTGGTTTGATAAAATTTATATTTAAATCTGAAAACTATTAAAATAAATGAAATAAAAACGAATGTGAGACATCAAAATGATTTGATTAATTCGCGCTGCTGCTGACATTGCTTTGGCCACTGGCCTCGTCTTTCCGCTGCAGCTGTTGCGCTGTCAATGAAGCGGCAACGCTCTGGCGCATTTGCTGGCCCAAAAATCGTTGATAAATGTTCGCGCCAAATGCAACACTTTTAAATAAATCAAACACAAATGCAAAACATTTATCGCCGCACACTCCAAAGCGGCTTATGCAAATGCTGTTGTTGTTGGTGTTGTTGTTGCACTCATGATGAATTCGCTTAAGTAAAATGCAATTAGTTCTGGTCCAATTCGGCGAGCATCGAACATTTGTGCGATTTCCAATCGATTGCAATGCGTGTCTCTGGGCGCATCGGTGGCGGTGAGCAGTGCTGCCCGTTGCAGTCGGGCGCCCACGCAACTGTTGACAACTGTCAGCGTGGCTGCGGCGCTCTAAGCACCGACGACGACGTTGACAGTGGCCGGTCAATCGAGCGCCATAATTCACAAGTTTTCAATTCGACATTTGTGTGTCGCAAACAGCGACGATTTCTTTTGCTCATAAATTACCAAATATTGCGAATTTATTGGAAAATTTGCTTTGAAAAATTTTGCGCACACATTTTAACGTCGATTTATTGCAACAAGTTGCATTTGAGTTCCAAAAATATCTGTGGAATTATTGATTTTCTTCTTTAGTCTTTGTCAATCTGCTGTTGTATAAATAATTGGATATTGTTTCTTTTTGAAATGCCATCAAAATGCGCATAAACTGAAAGTCGTGAGACAGCAATGTGGCCATTCGGCTTATTTTGCCAGCAGCCAACTTGTGCGCCGCATAAATTGACAGTTCCACTGTCAATTTCTGCATCGGTGCCAACAGCGACCGGAGCGCGCTTCATGAATGCGAAAAAATTCAAAAAATTTCGCTTTGTGCAACATGTAGCGGCGTTTATTAAAAAGTTAAGAGAACTAAGAAAAACACACTGGAAAAAATGTCTGCATTTCTGCAAAAGTAAAAAATTTATTTAAAAAAAATTAAAACATTAAACCCCAAAAATCTTATTAAATTTTCCAATTAATTATCATATTAGTTCAGACTGCAATCACCTAATTAATTAATTAAAACTCATAAAATTTTTCACAGCGTATTTATTAGCAGTGTTAATTAAAGTAAACAAAACTGTGGCACGCCAGCGTAATTTACTTCATCAACAGCAGCAGCCACAGCACTACATAAAATAAATGTGCGCTTGTGTGAGTGTGTGTGTGTGCAACTTTATTGCGATTGCAAACATTTATCAGAAATTACGAAAACGCCGAATGCTACAAAATAGTAGCAGCCACACGCACGCATTCTACATACACATACATATATATACAAACATATACATATGCAATTGCAGTACATGTGCACTAAACGACTGTAATTAATGCCTCATCAGTGCTGCAAATTTTCAGTTTGGCAAAGTTTTAATTAATTTCGAAAACGATGGCTGCCAGAGAGCGAACTTAATTTTTGTTATCTAGGCGAACCGAGGTAATCGAAAGTGGTTAGGAAATGGGTTTGTAGATGCAGTAATTGTAGGCAGCCGTCACATATTTGTATTTAATCCTTTCGACGCCGAATTTTACCCTGTGCCTCGATATTACTTTTTGGTATTTAAATCATAAAACACTTGGCCTAAGAAGTGTGCCACGCCTCTTTGTTAGAGCTAGCTTACTTTTGAACAATTTTAGCCTAAAACGGTTTAAATAAATTTTGTATCAATACTTTTTTGTTCTAGAAAAATTTTCTAATATTTATGGAAAAATACAAAATTATCACTTTTTAATTTTATTTAACCATTATTAAAGAAACAGGGTTTTGATCAAACGCGCCCAATTCGGAGACTTCAATTAGAACACAAACTTTCCCTGATATAGCTGCAAATATATGGAAATTATTTTGGGGATAGCAGTAAATTTTTGTAATTTGCTTTGAATTCACTTCTAAAATATTAATTTGTTGGTGCCTACTTAAATTAAGCCCATAAGTCAATCGTAGCTTTTGCTATTAGATGACAAATAGTTGAAGTTTTTCTCAGGCAACTTCCGGGTCGAAAGGGTATCTGTATTAATTGCTTTATTTAGACCATTTTTTGGAGTTCAGGTTCCTATCTAACGCAACAGAACAGCAGCTGAACTATAGAAACTGAACTACAAAAACCTGCTAACCTGATTCTTCTATGTAAAGAATCTTAGAGTGGGCCGCCACCAGTCAGTTAACAGACAAATAAACAGACAGGCAGACGTTGCTTGGCTGGTTGTCCTCGAGATCTACATTGCACATACATATTTATAGTTTACACAGGATACACCTGCATCGTAACATACACACACACACTGACACATCAGCTCAAGGCGTCACATATAAAATATTTGAATTTTAAAAGGAAAATTCCTTCAAATCAACTGCACAACCTTTGCGTCTGTCTGTATATTAGCCGCTTTGTATGTGTGTGTGTGTTATTGCAGTGTGCTCTGTGTTGATGGGCCATCAGGGCAAACTGGCAATTGGGGGCAAAGCACCGACTAATGTCAAAGTTCGCATGTTGCGCGCAGCTGCCAAGCAACCACCGCACGTCGCATAGTGCACCGTCGAGTGGGTCTTTTCTACGTAATGAAGCTTAATAGGTACACATTACGTATATGCTCTGTGTTAAGTTGAAATATATATTTTCGAGTACAAACCACAAACTATTCGTAAACGGCGGCGAGAGCGGAACGGAGCGGGCCGAATAAATAACAAACTTGCAGCCACGGCAACGGTGCATCGGTATGTGTGAGTGTCGAAGAACTTTGCGCTGCACTTCGGCTCTAAGTCGGCCAGAAGTTGAAAGTCTAAATCGCAGTGCGGATAATGGCGCAACTGTTGGGGGAGATGGCAGCGATAAGTTCGATATGTCGGCAATGCACACAGGCGGAGTGCATGGAAGGGGAGGTGGCATTGATTTGCTTTTTCCGCGCTCAAATTTCCAGCGCTGTGGCTCATATTCAAAGCGATTTCTCGCACACATTATTTATTTGCGCATAATTTACAAATGCAAAGAATCAAAGCGGCAGCGAGCAAGTAGTGTTTACTTGCTTTCCGCTTCGCAAAGATTGCAAAACTGCAGTCAATACATGAGGCAACTAGATAGCGACGTTTACATGCGCCAAGCAGTGGGACGCGTTGTCCCACACGGTCGTCAGGCGAACGTCGGACGGTCGTTGGGGCGGTCGCAACTATTGCATGCCAATGATTATAGCACAGTGCGCTGTGAGTTCTTTTTATGTACCATTGTCATGTCTATTGTTGTTGTTATATGTATCGCCGCCAGTATAGCTGGTGTAATTGTGTGAGTGTGTGTGTGTGTGGAGGCCGAGTTATGGCAATTTGCAGCTATCAGCTGCAGACTCGATACGTTTGTCTAGCCGCACACTGTCGATCGGTCGCTCTGTCATGCCATTTCAGCGCATATTTGCATGTCGCCCGATTGATGCAATATTAATGGGTCGAGTCCGATTCGTTTTTTATTCTCTTTGCTATTAGTTATTTACCTTTTTATTGCCTTTCATTTGCATGCGTTTAGCAACAAAAACATATCGCATTGTGTGCATATGCAAGGAAATTATTCGATTTTCATATCGTTCGTAAGCTCTCTCAACAACTCAATTTGTGTAAAATTGCAGCTGCGCTGAATATCAATGCAAATACTTTGTCTTAAGTGCCGACGTCGTTGCATAAACGTTTTTCTAATGTGGGCAAATTGTCAGCTGGAGCAGTGATTGGAATTTTTGCAACGAAAGTGGCAGTGGAGTGTCCACACCTACAGCCACTCGAAATGCTTTCATTTTATATGTGCGATTTATTATTCAAATTTAATGCCATAGCAATTTCCGATTTTCCCTCGACTCCATGTCTCACAATTATCAAGGATTTTTCTCTTATCTCGCATCGTTTCCGAACAGGCGCGCCACAAATTTCGAGGCTCCTGTGCACTGCGATTGACTTTTAGTGCAAATGTGTGTCAACGAAACAAACAACTTTTCCCTCGTTGACAATTTTTGAATCGCTACAAGTGCCAAGCGCTGATTTAATCAACGTCATTGCCGACTTCCTCGTCGACTCAACTCTGCTGACTCCATCGATCAATTCACAATTTCCTGTTTCAAATTGTGCGCAATAAAATATGACAAGTTCTGCCCGGCGCAGATCATAAAACGCGCTTTGGCTGCACTTTGAAATAAAATCACTTTAAAAAGAAACCACAAAACAGCCTCGAATACTCAAGGCGATATTGGCTTTCGCGCCAACTACATATTTCGTAAACAATGCGCGTGAAACGTAAACAAAACGTCAGCACAATAACCACACTGAGCCGCCAATGAGCGCCGCACATCGAAGCACAAACATTCTCATTGGTCTCGGCCGAAATAAACAGGCATCAAAATGCCAACGTTTTCATTCATTCCGACCGCACGCACACACACTCGCAACACAGGCGCACAGCGATGCCAGAGATGCGCCCAATGAAGGCGCCGGAACGCGCCCGAATGAAATACGAATTATGTAGAAACTTTTCGCTTGGCGTCAACGACAAAGCGGTCGCTAGACTGCTGATGCCCGTCAACGCAATTGTCTGCTGTCGCTAATGTGTCACACACATCCATTGACCAGGAGATGCTAACGGCCGCAACAGAGCCCAAAATGTGCCATAAAGCTACACAAAGAGCGCCGGTAATGATCCGGCGGCGTGCACAATAAATGCTCAAATGGACTACGAAGATATGTTGTTGATGTCTGGCAATTGTTGTTCCCAGCAGTGGCGCTTAGAGAGGCACAATTGCTTGCCAGATCAAATATCGTCGCCTGAGAAAACAAATGTCGTATGTCTTACCAAGCTCAATGGAACATACGATATTTGTTTATTTAGGCGACGATATGTCGGCCTGGCAATGAGTTCACAGAGGAAAATGTATGCTTCTAATTTAAACGAATTAATATTTGAGGCCCAATAAAAAAATGTATGCTTCTAATTTAAACGAATTAATATTTGAGGCCCAATAAAAAAACTGAAAACTCAACTACTTAGTTGCAAACGAGCGGTTTAACTGTTTTCTCTGAAATTTGTTCAGGACCAAACCAATAAGAATTTGCTGAACAAAATCATTCAAACCATGCAAAAGATTTTACTAAATTATAGATTTTACATAGCAATTTTTACTTAACCCTTTCGACCCCAAAGTTGCCTGAGAGCAACTTCACCTTTGCCATCTTATAGCAAAAGCTACGATTGATTTATGGGTTTAATTTAAGTAGGCACCAACAAATTAATATTTTTAGGAGTGAATTCAAAGCAAATTACAAAACTTTTACTGTTATCCTCAAAATAATTTCCAATAATTTGCAGCGATATCAGGGAAAGTTTGTGTTCTAATTGAAGTCTACGAATTGGGCGCGTTTGATCCAAACTCTGTTTCTTTAATAATGGTTAAACAAAATCAAAAAGTGATCATTTTGTATTTTTCCATAAATATTACATAATTTTTCTGTAATTAAAAAATATTGATACAAAATTTATTTAACCCGTTTTAAGCTAAAATTGATCAAAAGTAAACTAGCTCTAGAACTCTAACAAAGAGGCGTGGCGACTTCAAATGTCGTGTGCACACTTCTTAGGCAAGTTTTTCATGATTTAAATACCAAAAAGTAATATCGAGACATAGGGTAAAATTAGAGGTCGAAAGGGTTAAACAATGTCCTTCTTAAAATACAATGCGAAATTGATACAAAAAGTATCTACACTTTTTCTATCTATTTCGCTGCTCAACCACAATTTGTTTTATATTTTTTATTCTATTTAAACATATTTTTAAAAATTTGTTTAGTGTAGCGGAATTCTTTTTGACACTTTTGTTCAAAATTGGACGCTGGTGTTTAGGCTGAGTAAAATGACCAGCGCGGTTGTTAGTGCTTAAATGAGGTGGAGACCTTTACACAATTTAATAGCTGTGCTGTAAAATTACAAAAATTGCTAGCACTTCATGAAGTAACAAAAAAAATACTTTTTTGGCAACAAAATATTCCATCTTAACTAACGAAAGAGCATAGCATTAGCAAGTATCACAATGACAACAAGTTGTTCAACAGAAACTCACGTTTAAAAAGTGACTTGGATTTGTTTCAGAGAAAAATGTGCCTGCTGATACACTGCAAACCGCCAGATACGACAGCCAACGCAGCCAGCATGTGGGCTAATGAGTGGCCCACATGATTGATATTGCGCACAGCGTTGTGACAGCAATCGACTGACAGCTGCAACGCGCACGTCTCAATGCCAGCTGCGCAAATACAACAAATATTTTGCAATTTGCTGCCACAAGAAGCATATTCATACATATAAGTGTGCGTTTGTGTGTGTGTGGCGTATAACAAAAAGCCACATTATGGAATTTGAAATGTGACACAGCACTGCTGCAATGCAACTGCAACAACTGCACATTCCGATGGTTACTTGCGGTGGCGCTGTGGTTGCTGCAGCAGAAGTAACGCCAATGACAACAATAATGGATTTGCCGGTTCGGATGCTACACCTAAACCTAAATTACACCAATCACACATAGTATCCAACACACATACGCCATACAAATATTGAGTCAAACAATAAAAGCGATTTTCTCGCATTATTTATTGCGCATGTTGTGCTGTTTGTTTGATTGGATTTTAAATACAAATCAATTCGAATCGAGCAATTTCATGCACTTCTGCAGCAAGTTCAAAGCATTGGGCGCAATCACAACCAATTTTCGTTGCATATTTTCGCCCTCGCCGCCCACCCCCACGACGACAGAACTCAACTCTTTGGTTTTCACTCACTTTTGATGTCTCTATTGCACGTAAAATCGTGTTCGGCCGCGTATGTAGCAAAACTGTTAACAGCAAAATGCCACGCTCTACTTCCACAACAGCGACAACAACAAAAAGCCGGCTAGAATCTTTTAATAGCTTCTCAATAAATTCGCCTTTCGGTGCATGGCTTATTATTCGTCTGCTTATTTCGAAAAATTGTGCAATTTGCAAATTTCAATGCAAAAATGCTGCAAATTTCAATACATGTGTGTGTGTGTGTGTATACATTCTGCATAGTATTTTTGCTCATTTACTGGCTATTTTTAAACAATGTCAAGTAATGGTGACATCTTTCCAATAAATGGGCCCAACTTACAGTTATCGTTAGGGGTGACTTCATAATTGCCAGTTGAACGTTTCACAGTTGATTTGAAAAAAGCAGAAGAGTTGAATGATTTTAAATAAAAATAAACTTTGAAAATTTAGAATAATGAAAATTAAATATAATATAAATTAATAAATAAATATAAATTAAAAAATAAATTAATATATAAATTAATCTCATTTAGAATAATGAAAATTGATTTTGAGTTATTGATTCTTGTTCAATGTAAAAATTGACTCCTTGCTGCCCCTCTTTTACTTGGACAACTCTCATCGTATCTGCCAGCTGCACTAGAAACACTCCACTAAAACCACTCCACTCAATTCAATTTTGAGTACTCAAACCGAAGCTGGCAACGCAACTATACCCAATAAAAAATAATTCTTAAAAAAACAAGAATATTTAAACTGAACTCGAGTAGAAAAATCACCACATGCCACAACAGCACTTGAAAATTAAAAGGTGATAAAAATTACAACAACAACTACAACTACAACCACAAACCAATTGAAATGCAGATAAAATCAAAAAACAACAAATGGCGAAAATAAACGCGCAACCGCATAGAAGCAGCGCACAAAGCAGATAAAAAGGCAGCAATACTAGAAAAAATACAAAACGAACAAATGGAAGGAACAAAAAAATAAAAATAAAAATAAAAATAAAAATTTATTAAAACGCACAGTGGTTGTTTAATATTTCAATTGAAATGGCATGAAATGAAATTGCGACAACAGCAACAACAACAACGATTATACGCCGTGCCACTTAATTAATAATGCCAAGTCCAATGCATGTCCGTCTTTATTAAATGCGTTATTTGCTCTCAATTTCAACGTTAGAATTCATATTGAATTTTTCTCTCTACAATAAATAAATAAATACAAATATATGTGGGCATGCAGCTGTGTGTGGCTGCCGCCTGCTGCAGTCCACCTTACCCTATGGCCGCATTTGAGGTGTGTGTGCCGCCGCATAGGCGCGCGTCAACTGACAATTGACGCGCGTAGTGCTGTTCCAATTCTGGGCATTGTTGTTGTTGCGCTCATCAAGACAGCTTTTTCATTCAGCCAGCCGCATCGATATTTCGAAATATGGAACTTGTACTCAAGTCTAGTGCAATTTCTGCGTCTGCATTCAACAACAACAACAACGACCACAGTAACGCCAACAGCAATTGAGCGTGAAGGAAAACACATACAAACTCATTCGTAGAGCCATATATGTCGGCAATGAGCAGCTAAGCAGACGCGTCATATGCACGAAGTGGCCGCAAAACCCTAAATTGCCACAATGAAATCAATTTATTGCCCGCCATTGCAATGCAATTCAATTTGTAGTTGTGTCTAATACACACACACACACACACACAAACACACACACACACGAGCACTCACACAAAAAAAAACTCACGAGCGTTGTACCGCTTCTAGCAGTCGAAAACATCAAAGTCATAAAAAGCAGCGCAAAGTATTTTATCTAAATGCTTGGCCGTTAACAATAATTGATTTTCCATTTAAGTTTATTGTATACACCGACACACACACAAACACCCCACGCACGCACACACACACACTGCCAACACAATCGAGCTGAATTCTGCGCCACGAGCAGTGGCTTTGCTACTGAATGCGGTGTTGGCGGCTTCAGCGGCTTTGAAACGTGAACAAATTGTTTACAAGTATTCTGGCTCGTCTCTACTGGATTAAATTGGTCGGTTTAGAACAATCAGAGCAATATTTTAGATGGTTAGATTAAATATTCAGAGTCATAGCTCATTTCATAATATGAAGAATTCCATGACACATTCGAAGTTAACTTCAAACGAACGCCCATTGACTGAACAGTATTCGAAATCTTTAGTCGCAAAATTTTATTTTTGAGCCTCAAATACTGAAAATAACCTCTTACAGCCCTATTCTGGCAACCGTAACAATATTCACCTCGGTAACAATTGAATACTTGGTAACAATTGTCACTTTTTGGTATTCTGGAGCAAATTCAAAAGCTCAAAAAGCGTCAATTGTTACGAAATTTGTTACCTCCGTACGAGCAGGTGACAAGCACACAAAGCTTATAAAATTCAAATTTCGTGTTCAAATTCGTACCGGAAAAATTGAAAAATTACAGTTTTCAGCTCGCGGCGCATGCGGGTTATTCTTTCCGGCTTGCAGTTCAGGGTGCGCCTTGACAAACTGCAGCTGCCCCTGCGTCGTGCGCTTAAACTTAGGAACTCTAGAAACGAAAAGAATATATACATACATTGTACGAAACTAAAAAAAAATACTTCGCCAGATTTTCTGCGTTTGCTTTTTTTTGTTTGTTTATTTTTTGATAGTTTGACAGAAAAAACACAAAAACAGCTGTTTTGATAGTAAAAGAGCTTTTCACCTCGAGTGGTGAATTGTTTGAACTTTCTTCTTGTCACCATTTTTCCAGAATACGGGAACAATCAAATTCAATTCAATTGTTACGGGGGGTAACAATTGTTACGGTAGTGGCAGAATAGAGCTGTTAATGTAAACTCTTCTTCCGAAATCGATTGGTCGACCTTAACTTTCAGCTTCGGTTCTCACATTCAACTAAATGCAAATCAATTCAAAAGTTCGCACCAACAACATATTCGACTATCAGCGGCACTCACTGCGAGCCAGGGTTGTGTTATCTCACGCACCATTTCTCACCTTCGTGGCACGCTCCGATTCATGGCTATGGCTCAGGTCGCATGCCGGCATCAGCATTTTGGAAAATCGCCGACATGCCGAAAAGGTTTTGTAAATTTATATGCGCCCTCGGCTCCCCCCTCCCCCGTCCCGGTGCCTATTGGTGGGCCAGTATCTGCATAAATAAATAATTTGCAGTGCAAAATTCTAACAACAACAACAAAACGACTCGCCAACACGAAACCACATACATATATACATACATAAATATATATGTAAGTACTTGCGCATTGGACATGAGGCAGCAAACGCCAAACGTGCAGAAGGTGAACGCCGAAAAATCAAACAAACATATGAAAAAGTCGCTGCATATGAAAACCGCATAAAATTCCCCGCATAAAAGTGCCTGCACGCACACACACACACACACACACATTTATGTGTCTGGTGTGTTTTTTCATGAGTGAGTGCATGGGTGTTTTTGTATGCCCCCAGACCAACCAGCGCGCGCCCATAAATCATGCAACGTGGTGCGTTTCTGCCAAATTTGTTGTCCATAATTCCAGCCAAGCGTAAAGCGCCAACAACAACAACAATAGCAAAAAAAAGCGCAATTTATGAGCGTAGCAAGCAACGAAAGCCAACAATAAAGTAAACCGTACAACTGTCAATTTGTCGTGTCGTGCCAGGCAGAAATATTCGCTTTCTTGACAGCGACGCCCCTCACGCCACCCCTGCGCAGGGTCGAGTGTTTAAATTCTGCAAAAGTCAAAGCGTGAAATTTTTCGGCGTTGCGCGCCGATTGACGGCAGATGGAAAATGGAAAATGTTGCTCTATTTGCATCTGATTTGTGTTCGCTTTTAACTGTTGATGATGATTTTGTGCCAAAAATTGCTGCAGTGCGCTGGAACTTCCTGCTGCCGGTCGGTTTCCCACGCGCGTCAGACCTTGGCCACTTTAGCGGCCGATTTTGTCTGTGCGTCGATCGAATGCAGCCAAATTTCTTTGGGCAAGACACTCAAGCAATACGCCAGTCAAGGCCGACGAAACCTACCAAAACGGAGCACAGCCAAAACGTTTGCATGTTGCCGGCGAAATAGAAATATGGCGGCCATTTGTTACTGTCGAAATTTGGCTAAAATAGAAAGAAAGCGCAGCGACGGCCAATGGCGCGAAATGGTGGAATAATTTGCGGGCACGCCGCAACGAAACGCAATATTGTTGTTGTTGTATTGTGGCGCGATTTTGATTTCTTGAGGCCATCAAACTGCAATGAATGCCACCTTGAAAGACCCCTAAATGATGCATCAAACCAACACGGATGTTTATAAATAATCAAAGCCGCATGCGCCTTGGGCGTGTAACCTTTTGCCATTAATTGCCGCAGCGCCTCAAAGCATCTGTTCCACCTCATTTAAGCCACATACTCAGTTTGCCTTAAATGAAGCGTGCAAGCAAACAAACATTGTACTGCCGCTGTCCGAAGTTTGATACTTGTGAAAGGTTAAGAAATTAAGCCATCAAGAGGCGGCTGCCCAACTAACGTTTAAGGTTAATTACGGCCAATAAAACATGGCAGGCCATCAAGCAAAAGAGTTGTAATTGCTAAAGCAAACGACACTTTAGGAAAGAAATGTGAAAAATACAACTAAGCAAACATCTAGAAAGCTGACCTTAAAGTCAAGCTCTGCTTTCTCGGCATGGCTTTGCAGCGTCGAATATTACGCAAAATAAGTAATTTATTAATTACGCTTGCAGCTGTATGTACATTCATCTCTGACAGTGTTGCGGCACAAAATTGTGGTGAGGCCAACAAACGTTCCAATGTTCTAATTCCGTGCAGCACTCAAGCTTAAAGTTGCAAAAACTACCTGAACGGAAGTCGCTGTCGCAACCTACACACAACAAAAACAACCAAAAACCAGACTTTGCACAAAATGTTGCACAGTGGTTCGGCTGAGAAAATTTACAAAATATTTTTCATTTTTATTTCATAAAAAGGAGTTCCGTAGACAACTTTTGAACCATTTGACCATTTGACAAACACTTTATGACAAACGGATATTTCGGGTGTCCGAAATAGAGTATAACGGCCTCCCGTGCTACAGGTGAAGTCTCAGAAGGATCTGTTGTGGTATAGATTGTGGATTTACCCGAAATTCAGAATGATCAACTACTGGATAAAAAATTTGTAAACAAAGTTTCCTGTGATTAATGTGTGAGAGTTTAAGGTATCATGGCACGTTAGAAAGGGGAATTTTTAATGATTTACAAAATTATTTCTTTTCCAGCTCCTTTATTATCAATCTTTTTGAAATTTTTTTACAATATAGTGAAGGTTTAAGGAACACAAACAAATTTTTTGTTTAGCATATTGTCTCTTATATAGGTGGAGCTGAAGTCGCGTAGAAAAAAAAACACATCCTCCATTGCGGACACTTAATCTCCGGATTGGCTCGACCGATTTTAAAAAAAATTTTTTAGTTCTTTTTATTAACTTATTTTTTACAAGACTCCACCACAATATTGAAGAAAAATTTTTAATGTAAAGTACTTTTTCTGGGAAAAAAGGTGAAAAATGCAGTAAAAATTTTACACTTTTTTCAAAAAGCTCCTATCCTTTTATTTTTAGCGTTTTTTTATTTTTCTCGTGAATTCCTGTGTCCGAAAGCTTAATAATTATGAATCGTTTTTGTTTTTTTGTTTCAGATTAGCCGATTCGGAGATTAAGTGTCCGCAATGGAGGATGTGTTTTTTTTTGTTACGCGACTTCAGCTCCACCTATATAAGAGACAATATGCTAAAAAAAAAAATAATTTTTTTCGTGTTCCTTAAACCATCAGTATATTGTAAAAAAAGATTGATAATAAAGGAGCTAAAAAATAAATAATTTTGTAAATCATTAAAAATTCTCCTTTCTAACGTGCCATGATACCTTAAAGGTATTAAATATACACCTAATTCTGGTTTTACACGGTAGATTGGTTCCAGGAAAAACCGTGTAAAAAAACCGTGTAAAAAACACATTGATCGTATGCAAAAATAGGTGATTGGTTCCTTATCTCTAAAACCTATTAAAATTAGTGAAAAACAAGAATACATAAAATATTTAACAAAAATAAAAAAATATAAATAACTGAATGAATATAAAATATTTTTTGGCTTACCTTTTATCTTAATGCGTTAAAATTAAAATAAATGTAACGTTGGAAAAACTAATTAGCCTATAAAAAATGTCTTTACCAAACACGTCTGATTGCATTGATAGTTCACAAAATATTAACACATTTCAATTGCTCTGACAAGTAAATTTGCTTGTATCTACAAAAAATGAATTTCCCTAAATTTGTGATATGAACATATTTCGCAAAAATTAAATTTGACAAAAAAAATTTAAGCCCAAAAGATTTTGATTGCGCTAAATGGAATAAAATCGTGTAAAAAAAATTTAAAATTTTTTTATTTTCAAACCGTGTTAAATCAAAACCGTGTAAAAAAAGACCGTGTAAAAACAGAATTAGGTGTACAAATTAAGCTAAATGAGAGGAGGGAATAAAATGCAAAATAGACTAGTTATAGAGATTCTCTCGCTTGTATAGCTGCAAGTATTCAGCCTAAATGATTAATTGATGAAAAATCTATTGGAGAGGTTTGGTTTGATCCTTCGAGTGACCCTGCAATTACTGATAAAATAATTGAAATATTTATGAGCTGAGAACATACAACATAGGATACTTTTCGGGTATCTAAATAGATGTAAATAGATATTGCTCGCTCTAAAGTCAATCCGGTGGTCAGCACAAACTAAAAACCCATGCCGACCATTTTGTCCAACAAACATGCATTATTCACACCACTGTATGCGCCACGGTTTCGCGTAATTGTTACAGAACCCACATCACATTTTAAGCGAAAAATTGAGGTTTTTAGCCCAGAAAAAAAGCAAAGCAATAAAACACATTAAACCAATAAATGGACAGTCAGTCAATGTATTGGGCAGACAGACAGACAGACTGACAGAGAGCTGCAAAGAAACAGTGGAGATTGAGGAACTGAGCAAATGGCAAATAAACCCGCCACTTGATGTAATTAAAGCCAACATAAGAGCAACGCTTGCCAGGAGGCTGCGGTTCCCTCGACCACTTCGGAAACGAGCGACAAATGGAATTTCGGACAGCAAAGTGTGTGTGACTGTACTGCGCGTGTCGGTCTTATGTGCGGGAGCGTGTCAGCCTCCGTGCTACGCAGTGCCACAGTTTCAGTTCATTTTCTACATTTAGTTCATTAACCTCAACAAAGCTCAGAACAAAACTTACGAAAAATGGCTGAGTCAAATCTTCAAAGATCACATTTGACTCGTTCCGAGTTCTAGTTTGCTGCGCTTTATTACACTTTACTGCCGTCGCTTTTATGATATTTGTGCTTTTATTGCTGAACAAGTAGTGCGTTCATGTACTGTACACATGTCGATTGTTAGTAACGCTGGTGTCATTGTTGCTGGGCGCGTTTATTGAATTGAGACAACAGCGAAATTTGGTTTGAGTCAATTTGTGCTTGAATTTTTCAACCGACCAGCGATGAGTTTGAATTGTGCGACAGCAACAATTTCATTAAAAATTTCAGCCATTGCATCTGTCACAATTGGCACATTATTTGATGACTTTTGATGTTTGTGTGGCTGCAAGCCAAGCTTGACTCTAACATTGGCAACATTAGAGACGAGCTCGGCATGTCTTTTCACACACTCACACACACACAGACTTGAATTCGCTGAACTCGTTGTGCTGGCTTTCAATAGAATTATGTTTTGTGCTTTTTTACGCTTTGTTGACTTTCTGATGCCCGCCCGCCACACCCCGCTCTCCGCAAGCACAGCACTGGCACAGCTGGGCAAATTCGGCGAAACATAAAGGAAACAGCGAACACACACACACACACAAATTTAGGCCGAATTCAATACCGATTCGTAGACGGCCGTCTGTGGCGGTTCATGCGACGCTTGAAGCACTCGAAAGTGCTGCGTAATGGCGCTGCTAGTTGGGCGCGGAGCAGAGCAAAGCTGTGAAGCATTTCGCAGCCAAACTGTGGACGGTAGGTGCACGCTTGAGCCTATACGGTAATGAGTCACTTAAGTCGGCTGCTGTTGGCCTTTGCTGTTTCTTTGCATTGTCTGCGCTGCGAGTGAAAAGGCTCGCAAAGCATGAAGGAAAAGTTTACACAGAGTACAACAATCGAGAATATTTATGCATTTGGCTTGTAAAATGTCGTTGTTGACTTTTGATGATTGTCAATACGAGAAAAAAGATCCGCTGTCTAGGTTGTCTAACGGCAGTTCAAGCAGCAGCGGCGATACTCAACGATTCTTGAGAATTTTTATCTTATCGCAATGTGTGCTACAAAAATATTGTATTTATTTAGTTGAAAGAGCAATAAAGAAAAAAGAAAATAATACCTACTACAAATATATTTTCGTATTTAAAATCTACTTCGACCTCAAACAAGTCTTCGTTAATTTGTCCGTTATTCAACCTACACATTCCTCTCCCTTTTTTCTCCTATCTATCCCTCTGTACAGTTGGCACTGCTACACCCCTTTCGACCCCCCCACACTCCTACACATTATACGACGTCTTATGCCTGCTTAGCTTTGACAGCTGTTTGACAGCCTGCGCCGCTGACGCCCCGCGCGGCATTTAACTGTAACTGTGTATATTCAATTTTCCGCTCATATTTTTCAAGATGGCGCTAAGCAAGACTTTTCGTGTTCCAGTTCCGTTTTGCAGCGAAATCTGCGCCAGTTTGCCGCCACGTACGCAGACTAAACGCTGTAAGCTTAAGCCCTGCAATAAACCGACTGTAGCGACTAAGGCACACAAAGCGACTTTTGAGTATTCACTGCGGCAAAATGAAAACATAACATAAAAGCGTTAAACAGCGCGACGGACGACGATGTGCAAGAAAAGATAAAATTGAAGAAGTTTTCCCAACGAGCCGCACACTCCGCACACACGCTCGAGATTTTTCATATTCACTTTGCCTGCCACAGCTCTCCGCCCCCGCGCAGCTGACACTTTCCAACCCACTGCAATCGCTTCGCTTTTCATTTGTCTCCAGTTGCACGTTGCTTGCATTACATGAAAGCGCACATAAATGTTGCACATGCTGCAACAAAACAACAACAACTACTACCATTACTACAACAACCGAACACCATAAACGTGGGAACGGCCGAGGACAGTTGCGAGGGCGTGCGCGCACGCCTAATGCGCCAAGTCGTCTGTTGCATGTGTGGCAGCGGCACTCGCTCGATTTGGGGACTGCGATTTCAGGTGCGCGCGTACTTGTCGTGCGTTGAATGTGGAGCAAGAATTGAAGTGCGTTTAACATTCAAGTGGAACTTGACGGGGCGCAAACCCTTTCGAGCAAACGAAAAGCAACAGCTGCGGCAGCCGGCTCCAAAAAACGCCAACGTTGCAAACAATAAAACGTTTTTGAATATCGGCAGCGTTCGAGTGAAAATCTCGACACGAACTATAAACACTCGATGAGTGTTGTCATTGTCCAACCTTCAGGCGGTTTTTTGTTTCTTTCGACCAAAAATATGAATGAGATTAAAAAAATGCAAATAAAAACAATAACAAAATATTTAAGCCGTCTTAAAAGCGACAGTGCCCTCTCCGTGGCTGTTAGCGGCACTGCGCATTATTTTCGGCATTATGATTATTTGTTTTTCAAATATCGCTTTAGCTTGGCTGGCCATTCTCGCAAGCATAGTGCATCACATTTAATCGATTAACTGAGTGAGGTGTGTGGTCACGGTGGCGCCAGGCGAGCTGCGCACTTTTACGTGGAACCACAGCGATTTATTGAAGATTTTTTTTAAAGCGGCTTTTTTTATGAAGCAAGTGGATGCCGATGCAAATGCAAATGCAAACGCACACAGAAGCAGCATTGGACAGCGCCATAAAGCGGCGTTTAGTAAATAATTCCGATTAGCAGCACCAAGCGATTTTATGTCTGCATCTTAATTATTATTAACAAAGGAATCTGTCGCGAATTTATATAATCGCATTCGCAGCGGGGACGACGACTTGAACTACTTAATTTATGGTCGAGCAAAATGAGCGGCATAGGAAATTTGAAAGAACGTGCTGACGGGTAATTTGCATTTGAAACTCATTTCAAAATTAATGACTTCAAACAAACCAATTGACATTGGGTTCAAAAATGCTAAATTAGAAATATTATACTAAATAGAAATATTATCGCTTGCCTCGTTTTCAAAACTTGATTGAACTGTTATTGTGACTGTTGCTTCATACAAATCTTAAGACATCTAAAGATCAATTCTCGAAACATTAGGTCAATAATTTATGTTGATTTTGATGGATTTCGATTTAATTAAATAACCGGATCAAGTGCACTACCGAGAAAAAAAGCATAAGTTTTTTGTTCTATCGACCATTTCTCTTAAAATTTATAAATACCTAACAAATTTACGCATCAAGCGGAGCACGTAAGACACAATTATTCGAAACTAGATTCGTTTGAAAATAGAATAGACAACTAGATATGAATGAGGGTGGTCTGGGTAGGTTTAAGAATGCAAATTTTTTTTTTTTTTATTTATTTATTTATTTATCGAGTCTACGGAGAAAACCTTACAGACCATAGGAGTGACAGAATTCATAAGTAATGTACATTAAAGTCTTAACACTAAGGATTAAGAGCTAAGTAGCCTTTCAAGGCTACGATCGTTTCAAGAATTCACAGCTCCTCGTCGGACATAATGGTTCCATATGAAATACCATAAACATCATTATCTGCTGTTGTTTCAAAAGTCACAAATTTTTAATAAATATTTTAATAATAAATATTTTAATAATAAATACACGCCTTTATGTTAGTAGTAAATAGTAGAACTTGTTTTTTTTTTAACTCAAACAAACACAACGAAACAAACTCAAATTAATGCGAGGCATTGCGTTGGTTCAGGAAGGATATAAAGGTTAGGAGATAGAGTTTTGGGTGAAGTGATTATGGACTCTTGCCTTGAACCCATCGAGATCATAAGTGCTGGGGAATATATCTGCAGGGAGACCATTCCACAACCCTGCTATACGGGCCAGAAACGAACTTTCTCTGTAGTGCCTAGTACGCTGGAACATCGTTTCAACGTGGAATGCATGGGCGCCAGTGTTCAAACAGGTTTCCGGGGGAATACCCGAAGTGATGGCAGCAAGCATGTTAGTAGTTTGATGTCAGAGTTTGAGTGCTAATATCAAATCTGCTCAATGTGTATTACTTGACATCAGCTGTTTACTAATCTTTCTTGTCTTTCACATTGCTTTCATGAATCCACTACCATTTTGCATACATAATTCCATATAATATTATCTCTAATGTCTTAACTCGCTCTCGCTGAATGTCGATCGGTTTTCAGCACCGTGTCAGGCTATTGTCACTATTTGCACACTGTTTTCAGTCGACGAGTTGGCCCAATCAGACGAGCACGCAATTTGCCAAGTGATAAGAAGCGGACAATCTACAACGCATGCGCCGCCAGCGTCATAACCTTCGAATATTTGCCCATATATATGTTTACTATCGTCGTCGACTAAAGCGTCTCGTTGGAGCCGAGCGGCCCGCGCACTCATTTGTAATTTCCATAGAATTAACATACTCAAATTTCAGAGATTTCTCAAAATACAGCGACAATCACTGACATTCTGAACAAATAAAAACCAATATCATTCGAGGTCTGCGGCAAGTAGAGGAAAATTAACATATTTTAATTAAGTTTTAAGTCGAAAGGAAAAAACTCATTCATTCAGCCATTAAAGTTCGCTTACAAAATAGCCAATCATAAAACACAAATGAGGAAAAAATCGAAGGAAACAAATGTGGTGCCAGAAACAAATGGCAACAAATCGAGCACAATACATCAAGCAAATAAGTGATCCATTTTACGATAAGAGGTAAAAAAAGCGGAAGAACAAGCATACGACGAAGAAGCAACAGGCGCTCGAAACTTGTTTCTAGTTAGTGAAAAATCTGAAACGGCCAGCGTAATCTTGAAATTTGCACCCGAAAAGTGTGCGACGTCGCCGCTGATTCGGTGCTGTGGACAGTGTTGCCAGATCAGGAGATTTCCTCCTAGATTTAGGAGATTCTTGGCCTATTAGGAGAATTTTTAGGAGGAAGAATTGTTTAGGAGACATTTTAGGAGATTTATGTTTTATGTTAGGGGATTTTTCGGATTCTTGATATGTTTTTGGGAGATTTTTGGATAGCGAAGTATGATGGCAACAAAACATAATTTGGCAACTATTTTAATTGTCAAAGCATCCTATTGTGTTAAAAATTTGTAAGCTTACAAAATGTAAGCTCGTTCTATCTCGCTCCTACTTGTTGCTGTCATTAAAAAAAATTATATGTACCTATATATTTTTACTTCTTTGTGAGAAATGTAATTCCTTTAAAATTTAGGAGATTATTTTAACTCTTGGGAGGAAATTTCAGTATTTAATTAAGATTTAGGATAAGATCATTTCAGATATCTGGCAACACTGGCTGTGGATGACGCGGCAGTGACGACGCTGGTGGCGTGGTTGCATTGTGCCCCATTGGCATTTAATTAGCTGTACAATAAAACTAATTACGCTGCCGATTGCAAGCGATGATGCACAATTGGTGCCGAGGAGTAGGCACTGGGCACGCTTTGCTGCGGCGAAAATCGTGCTTGGGCCGATTTCGATGACGCTGTCGTCGTCATCGGAAGTGTGTGCGTCAACACAAAAACGCCCATTTGCTGAGCGAGCGAATGGGACAAGAACTGCGATTTGCAGGTAAAATATGTTATGTGCCGTTTTTAGTCATTTCAGGAATTGATTTTCTGTTTCAAGTGTGTTTGAAATAGTTGCAGTTTACTAAAGTCTTTTAATTGATACTCTTACGAATCAGTATCCCGAAATTGCAATACGAGGGGCACAATCTCACTAAAGTTCCGTTTTATCAAAAGTTGTAAAACTGAACTTAGTAACAAAAGGAACTGGTATATATAGGTATATCGCAAAAATATCTGATAGATCAGCATATGATATCCTAGTACACAGATGGCTCCTTAACGGAGGAAGGCACCGGGATTTACAGGTCGCAATACGTTATCTCCAACAAGTCTTTTAAAAGTCAAAAACATCAGCCAAATTTTTATAATGATTGACAGACTCATTAACAAGGAAAAATGAATTTTTGTACAATGTTCATAGATTTGTGTTTGTTTGTCTGTTCGTCAGTGTGTCTGTCTATCTCTGGGTGTTACATATCTCAACCAAGTGAATTCCCTGGAACTAGTGTTGGGCGAAATCGATACGTACATATATCGTTCCTTAGTTTAATTTGGTGGTACGAAATTGGTTAACGCAAAAGTACAGTTAAATACCCAAACAATTGTTGTGAATCATTTGAGCGTCGAAAGTTAATAACACAATGATTGCATCAGCGAATGCTCAGAATGCTCTGGGGTGCTCCCCTTGAAGTGGGATCCACAAAGTGTTCGACAAGCGACTTGCGGCCTACTTTATGCCCTCGGGAGCGTCAATCAACACAGCGCAGCGACGTGTGCGCAACAAACGAGGCCAACAACAACATCAGCGGCGGCTGTTGTGTGTAAACGTACATTTTCTGTTGTCATATTTTACTGTCACTTTAAATCCAATCAACGCTTTGTCTATTTCCTAGCAAGGCGCGCAGCCGGCCGCACTCGGCCATTTGCAGGTCATTTGTTTCCCATGCCTCGTCTCCGTTTTTTAAGGGTGTCTGAAAATTACTGTTGCGTTATTAGTGTGGCGCAGTAAAAATGCCTCGAAGAATGTCCAAAAACGGTTTTGTTAATATTTTAACGCAATGATTTTGACTGAAGACGCGTCGAATATTTGTGCAATTATTTTGCACTACTCCCCCCATACGGCCGTCACAATGAAACCGGTCGGCCAATCTGTAATGTCGGCATGTTCTAGACACACAGTTTTGTTGTTGCTGATGCCATTTAGAAAATTTGCTGCATAGTCGCTGAGGCGCTGCTCGAGATTTTGGCCGTTTCAGCTTTGCTCCTTTGCCTTTGGCTCGGTCGCTTCTCCGTCTTGCCGCGCGGAGTTTTTCACGTTCCTTTACATTGCTTGGGCTTCTTGCATAAGAACATTTATCAAATGTAAATTGCTTCACTGTGCATATTAATCACGAGTTTCGGCGTTCCACAATAACAATTCAAGCCAATGTCGCGTCTATGTGCGTGTGTGTGTGTGCATGTGTGTGTGCGTGTGCGCGTCTGTGTGGCTTATTAAAATTAAGTATATCAGTGGCAAGTGTTCTTGATTTATTCAAATTACAGCCGCGTGAAGGTCTGTAGGATTTTAGTTATTTGCACATATGCGATTTGCATTTTAATTAGTCAGTCGCGCTCGAGCATTGTTGTTTGAGCACAACGACAGCAACAACAAACGCACAATTGACATTATTAATAAGTCACTCGAAAAGTGTATTATTCATAAAAATAATTAAAAAGGCAAAAAACAAACGACAACGCAAAATGTGTCTATACACTGAGCACAAAACTATCCCATTTCCAAGAAGAAAATTATAATAACTTTTAAAAATAGAGGCAGTTTTGCGTGACACACATGAACTAAGCGAATAACATTTTGATTGATTTTGTTAAAAAATATTAAATAAAAATGTTTAAAGTCAACTCTTAACAAACAAACAAAAAATTAATTTATTTGCATGGCAACATTTTTTAGTGTGCATTGCCATGCACCAAAACCGGAAATGATCAGCGTTACAAACAAGGCGTACAAAACGACTTGAGCACACAATGCAAACTCGAGACGTCATTGTGCGACTGTCAAGTTAATCCTATTATTTACAGCTTTCGATTCTTTCCAAGTGAAAAGAGCTGTTTGATTAATTTGTTAGAAATCTTAATGAACACAGCCAAGTATTCACATTTTCAGCATCTCTAATGTGTTGTCCTACCTTCCGCTCCAACGTTCCACATTTCCCAACCTGCCTCACGCGGCCGTCGACTGGGTGCCCACAATAAATGTCCGCAATTTATCATTTAAGCATTTACCATACTTTGCCGCCATCATCATTCCGGCCAAGCGGCCCACGTGCCACTCCCCCTGCTACTAATTAATATATCAAAATGACGTGAAAAAATTGGCAAACAAACGAAAGACATAAAATCAAGATCATGCAGCACCCCACAAGCAACCAATGCAAACGAAAAGCAACCAAACACGCGCGCGACAAAAACCAGAAAAAATATACCAGCAAATCACAACAGGAAACAAACAAAAATTATATTTCTTTTATTTGATTAATAACCAATGAATGTCTGCCACCGAATCGGCATTCAGAGCCACTGCGGCGTTTTCCACCAAAGATAGTCGCGCTTCGGCTTCTTCTTAGCGCGAACGCACCAGACAATTCGAAGACCAATCGCTAATGACGCACGCGCCGAAAACCACACCAGCCGACCAGGCCGCGGTCGCCTAATAGTTTCACTCAATTTCTACAAAACATTTTCACAGGCGCGAAAGCCAACAGGCAACAATTTTAATTGCTATTTACGGACGGACACTTGTAAAAGTGAGAACAAGCTATGAAGCGACAAGGTGTAATTACGGCACAGACAACGCATGCCACCGCAGCCGCAGTGGTGATGATGACGATGATGATGATATTTACGTTGTTGGTGATGGCACATGGTTTAGGAAGAAAGTCGCCGGCTGACATGCGAAAACGATGGGCTGGAGTGTCGAAAACAAGGCCACAGCAAACACTATGAGATTGATCAAGTTTTTTGGTGAAGTATGGACAGATAGTAATATGAAATAAAAAGTTTTTCCTTCAAGACAAAGCATTTTTTGTTCTAGATATAAGTTTCAATCATTATGAGGTGATTCCGATTCCGAAGGGTGGGGTGAGTGTTTCAGAAAGCAATTAATTGACTCTTGCGTTGCAAGAAAACGTCCTTTGTGTGATGAAGAATCCCGAACGACGGCAATAATTTGTAATTCGCTATCAAATAATATCTTCTTTTAATGTTTGGAAGGGTAAATCAACTTTAAATCAACATAAAATGGACCAAGATAATCGAATAGAGATATCTCAGGTACAACTGGCTTCATTACATTCTATGTCAGTGTTACCAGATCAGGAGATTTCCTCCTAGATTTAGGAGATTCTTGGCCTTTGAGGAGAATTTTTAGGAGGAAGAATTGTTTAGGAGAACATTTATCACATTTATATTTTATGTTAGGGGATTTTTCTGATCCTTAGTGGATTTTTAGGAGATTTTTGGATAACGAAGTATGATGTATGGGGAACACTGGCAACAAAACATATTTTGGCAACTATTTTAACAGTCAAAGCATCCTATTGTGTTAAAAATGTGTAAGCTTACAATATGTAAGCTCGTTCTATCTGGTTCTCACTTATTTCCGTTACAATGAAATCCCGCCAAAAATTGCACTTTTTATTTAATTCATTTGTTATATGATTTATTTTTGCTAAGTTTCTGTTGTTAAGCTGAAGATGAATAAAAAAAGTTTGCATTAAAAAAATTATATGTACACCTAATTATGTTTTACACGGTCTTTTTTTACACCGTTTTGATTTAACACGGTTTGAAAATTAAACATTTTTTAATTTTTCGTGCTAAAAAAATAAAAAATTTTTTAATTTTCAAACCGTGTTAAATCGAAATCGTGTAAAAAAAGACCGTGTAAAAACAGAATTAGGTGTATACATTTTTATTTTTTATGAGAAGTTGAATTCCTTTAAAATGGCGCAATTTATAAACAAATTTTAAGAGATTTTTTTAACTTTTAGGAGGAAATTTCGGTATTTTTTTTAAGATTTAGGAGAAAGTCATTTCAGGTATCGGGCAACACTGTTCTATGTACATGTATGGAACCCTTTAGCCAGTTTGTTGATTCAAGAAAGCATTTCAATTTCAGCAATTAAAGCGGAAGTCGATATTTGCAGCAATGTCGCGACAGCTTGACAGCGTTGCCATTTAACATTTCAAGTACGCAAGCACTCAGAAAGGTATGATTTACTTTAAGTGATACCAATTTGCATATTAAAATCGCGCATAAACAAAAATACAACCAAAAAATGCAAAGAACGAAAGCGAAAGCCGCCCAAGCAGTCACCATGTCGTTTGCGTCAACGCAGCCAACGCAAAGTCTGCTGCTGCTGATTTACATTAAAAACCGCCGCAAATGTGTCCGTGGAGGTGGAGTTGTTGCTGGCAGTGGGGTTCCTGCCCACAACACAGTGGCCCACATTGAGCGCGTCCACACTACGCAGTGTGCGGCAACGGCGGGTGCAAAATTAACAACAACAACCAAAGCTAATAAAAGGAAATGGGGCGAGTGAAGCGCGGCACGGTGGGAGCCGGAAAAACAAGCAGCGTCTCGTTGAGTAAGCTCACCTTAAATTTGGAACAGCTGCGGCTGCTGCTGCCGCCTGCAGTGGCGGCGGCACGTTGTACGGGAATGGCAGCTTGGCAGCTAATGCTGGATTCTCAAAGAGCATTTTGTTTGCTGGTGCGTGTACCGTTTGAGCGAATCGATGAATGTAGTTGTTGTTCTTTTGTTGTAATTGTTGTTATGCTGCCACGAAATCACGCAATCTAAAATTATTATACGATTTTTTTTTTATTATTTTAATTTTGTATTTTCAACACTTTGTATTAATGCTGATTGTTGTTGCTGTTGACTGTAGATGAATTTATTTTGATGTATTTTTGAACTTTTAAGCACTTTGAAAATGTTAAATTAGCAACATTTTCCAACTAAAACTTTGTGTTGAATTTGAGCAAAAACTTGTGCTGCAAATTGTGGCAAGCAAAAGCTGGTATGGCCAACAAAGTATTCGTGGTTGTTAAATATTGTGGCTAACTGTTTGTTGTCGTTTTCAAGTTTTGTTTATGTATGTGTTTGTTGTTGTTGTTATTATTATTGTTGTTGTTAATTCACGCAGGCAGTGTTGATGTTGTTTATATTATTGTAGCTGTTGTTGCTTTTGAAAGCTTTTTGCTATCATTGTGAAAGTAAAATGTTGCTGTTGATTTAATTTTGACTCAACTAGTATCGCGCAGCACAGAGAGCAGCAACGTGCGTCTGATTAAAAGCAGTTGATATATCTGCAACACCGCGATCACGTTGCGTAAGTCAATTTCCGGTTTATTTTACTAAGCTTTGCTTTTGTTTCAGCTACTAAATGTTGCACGTCCACACAAATGATTTCAGTGCCGTTGCCGTTGTTGTTGTCGTTATGGCGTATAGAAATTTACGCACAATAGCACCAACACTCGTTCGCCAAGATATTCATGCACAAACGCGACGTTGTTGGTGTATATTATTTTTAAAAATTTTTTAATTAAAAACTCCACTTGCTCGTTGTTAAAGAGACTAAAGGAATTTTCACTGATAAAAATGAAACGCGCGCAAATGTGTAACTTTAGTGACACATAACAAAAGATATCTCTGCACTTTTACACACACAGAGTGATTCTTCCACTTTTAATTTGACTTTTATGTATTTGATTTTTTTCAATCCGTTTTTTTACACTGAAACTTTTTCGCTGATGATTTTGTACACTTTTTCCACTTTTTGTAAATTTTTCGTTAATACTTTGCTACTCTTCGGCCTCGCTGTGTTTACTTACACTTCCTTCTGAAAGCAGAGAATAGAAAAAAATTAAATGGCTGAAAGTTTAGGAAATATGCGATATTAAAATCGAAAGTTGCCTGTTTAGCTTCGGAAACATTTAATTTTTGCAAAACTTTCAATTACTCTAGAAGAACATTAATTTTGTCATATTTTGACATTTAAGAAAATCATATCCGTACATAAAATCGTCCGCATTTTAGATTTGTTATACTATAGTAAGAAATCTGAGAGAATTTTTTCAGTTGATGATAAAAATTTAATTTCGAAAAACTTCTCCATTTGCGTAGAAATATGTAAAATAAAAAAGAAAAATTAACTATTAATTCGGGTTGAAGTTGTCAAAAAAGATTCTTGCAAGAATTCCTCTCTTAAAAAGAATCTATGAAAACCTCAAGGTTAATGTGTTAATGTGGAACATGGAGCACAGCCATTGTGTTCGTGAATTTTTGAAATTCTTATTTTTGCGTCAAGTCTTATTATTTATTATTTCATTTGCCCCTGAGAAAAATTCTTCTTACAGCAGCTAAATTGACTACAATGGAGAGGCACCTTGCCACATGGTGCATGTTGCATGCATTCATCGCAATGATGGAAGCGCCAACAATAAAAAGTGAACACAAAATCAGCAATCCAGCGACAATAGCCACAACAACAATAACAGCAATCAACAATGGCAATAAAAACAACTCTATTATGCCAAGGTTTCACAAGAGAGAGAGCGGGGAGACAACGCGCTTACAGTGGAATATTGCAGTTTTTTAGTATGCTTTTATTATTGTTATTGTTGTTTTTGTTGTTGCCACTGCTTTCGTATTCTGGTTGTTGCTGTTACAGTGGTTGTTATTTTTGAAGTTGTTTTATTGTTGCTGCTGTTGCCATCGTCCTTACATGAAGGTTAAATTAATCGCAAAACAATTTCGCCCTTTACGCGCGTTGCACGAAGCGGAGCGGCACGGCACGGGCGAATGGGCGGTCGCGCGAACAAACCCCAGCGTTAAGTGTACCGAACGAAGTTGTTTAATAGGCAACACGCGATGCCACTGATTTACACAATCAACAACAATCACTACCCCGCAGTCACGGCCGACGCTAGCAACAGCGCGTCGCGTCGCGAGCGTGGCAGCACACACAGTTTTTGCAAATTGCTCGTTAATATTTTTGTTTAATCGATTATTACAACAACAACCGAGATTATTACAATAGCAAATTGTTTGCGCCGAAGGCAATTTTCAGTAGTCTTCTTTGACCCTCGCCCGCACCGCCCCGAACAAAACAATCGCCCATCGCCCACATCCAAGAAAAGCGCCTCGTGCGCGTATTTATTGCTTTTATTACTAACGCCACCATTCAACGCACACACAACTTCTACTTCGCAGCGACACAATGTTGCATGCGGCAACTTTGGATACAACTTTTCACGGACTGCGCAAAAACGTTCTCGCAAACAATTCGCTGTGGCGACTTTTTGTCAACTGACTGGCGGCTTCGGAAGCCAGCAACATTTGCCGAGCATATTCAGCGATGCCAGCAGCGGCAGCAACAATACAAACAACAACAGCAAAAACAACATGACGTCGCAGATGACGCATAGCGAGTAGCACCAAGTAAGTATTGAGCGCGTCATTGTTGCTGACGTTTTGTTGTTTTAGTTGCTGCTGCCTTTTATGCCTGCCCCCGTAAGTGCACCGATGGCTACAATGGCGTTGTTGTTGTTGTTGTTGGCGTTTGGCAAAAGTCGCTCTCTCTCGTTTGGTGTTATTTTTGCTAAATTGTGCGCCACACAAAATTTGGCCCCCATTGCATTATCCTTGCGTTCGAAAAGGATGGCAATACGTTTCGGCGCTGCGACGTGTCGTGCGGCTCTTCATGGGCGCGGGTGGCAGCGTTGAGCGCGGGGAGACGACGGCGAGGACACACAGTAAACGCAAACGTTGCCAAAACGTCGCACACAATAAAAGGGGAAAAAGAAGCACTGAGTACGTAAAAGAGCGCAGTGGAGAGTAAAATGACAACGACAACGAAAACGACTACAACCAACCCAACACGATAAAACAGCAACATTGGCAACAGCATCGCCGCTCACGACAGCGCGCTGGCAGCATAATGGAGAATGGCACAGACACGGCGGCACAGCAAGATGGACAGGGGCGTCTGAGGAAGGTGCATACAGCATAAATGCAAAGGAACCAAGGAATGGATTTTTGCTGTTGTATTTTGTTTGCTTTTCTTGATGTTTATTCATCGATTCGGCGTGCATTTTGTGTCTCTTGACGTTTTTGAGTGGTTTTGCGGGATTTCAACCAGCTTATTTCTGAGATTGCTTAAAACTTGTGAATTGTTTGTATGAGCTGGCTGAATCTCCGATAGGTTTTTCAAAATGTCAACACTCTTAATGTTTTGTTATCTTAATCCTTGCATTACGGTCTTAGTATCACTGCTACTGTTACCCTACAAAAGTAGCAACAAATCATATTGATAGACATGTACATACGTCGTACGTCGGTAGCGAAACGATTCCCACTAGACGATAGTTTTGTTGCTTTTTCGACGAAGCATAAATGTGTGATAAATAAAAAAAATTACAAAAGTGTTTGCTATAATTGTTTTTGTAATTATTTTTTTTCTGATCCAACTCCATATATGTACGTTTTTAAGATAAAAAATCCGAGATTTTTTACTATTCCGCTATTTTCATATGTATTCATGTATTTTTCTGTTTTATATGTGTTTTTTAATGTAAGTTGGACATTTATAGCCATCCCATTGTTCATATTATTCGTTGCTGTAATTTCTGAAGCTGCAAATTCGCCGAACTGACCAACTCGTGTCCGGTTTATGGTTTCCATTTACTTGTTTGTTTGTTTGTCGGTTTTTCTCTCGACTGGATCGCTGCATTGCTGTTCGCAGCCTTTCTCAATCGTTCTTTCCGTTTTTTCACTGTCACTTGCTTCACTGGTTTGGCTGCTTCGTGCATCCTGCTGCTATTTACCCATTAATGCCACTGGTTGGCTTTTTTACGGGCCACTACATTTACAAACGTTCTCCGCTTCTATTCCTTTTCCTGCTCGCACTGTTTTTGCGCTCCTCCACTGTCCAAGTAGTTTTTTCGTATTTCCTCTATTTGGTTTCTGCATTTTTTCATTTAAGATCTTTCTGCTGCTTTCAGTTTTGTGCTTCCTGCTCTTTTATCGCCCTTTGAATTTCAGTTTTTGGTTCACTTTTCCCTCTGCCGTTGAGCCTTTTTGTGATGTGTGCTGAGTGCTTGTTCTTGCCTCATTTCGTTTTGAATCCGCTTCGTCGTCTTGGTTTCAACCTCGCTTCTATGTGTTGCTTTGTTGGCGCTGTTCTTATTGCTGCGGTTCTTTGTTCTTGCGCCTTGTATGATTGTTCGTGTTTAGCATTCGTTGTTGTTGTGCTTGGAGCCAGGCACAAAAGATGTGGTTTTTTATTTGATATTTTTCTTCGTTTTTGCCTCTTCGTTTGCTTTTATCTGGTTGTACTTTCCAGTGTTCTTGAGCGAGCAGCCAGCCAGCGCAATCGAAGGCATGACTTGCCGACGCGTACCCAACGCCGCGCTAAGTTGTCACTTTTTTTTTGTGAAGAATTGCAGCCACGGTCCGCTGATGTTGATGAAAGAAAATTATTCTTCGGGCTACATAGAAATGTAACGAAGAGCAGCAACAACAACGCCAGCGAAGAAGTGTTGGTGTTGCGTCCATTTCAAGTCAACTTTCATAACGTTTCAGAGTTGCATAAGCAGCTCGAAAGTTCTTGTATAATGTTTGGGAAACTTTTTGAGTAGCAAATCGGAACTGGGTTTTAAAATAGTAATTCCACAAATAAACTTCTGTTCTCAATATATAATCTAAAAAATTTAAGCTTCCTTATTTTCTTTCCAAAGTAAAAATTGTGTACATTTCATTTACATTAATTTGGTTTTTTCTTCATCTTTTGCTCTATTTGCAAATGGCTCCAAATTTTTTTTTTATAAATTGTCACTGTCACCAATCCCAAGTCACGGTCACCCACTCCTTAACGCGTCAACAATTTGTAAAGCGCCGCAGCGGCAGCGTTCCGCATATCGCTGCGCTTGAGACGCAAATCACAGAAGTTTAGCCCATTGACGTCAGAGCGTTCAACCCAACCGATTTCGTCATAATCTGAACGCACTCGAAAGCGCCAACTGCCAATCTAATCACTCCGCTACACAGTTCGCGACTCCGCGCCTTGTTGATTGGCATTTGTTATGCTGGGAACACTTCCAGTGTCGGAAGCGCAGTCTAGCCGATCGGCGGCTGTCGTACTTTGGGGGGCGGCGGCAATTTGAAGGGCTGGCTGACTGACCGCCACCTGCGCTTCGCGCACGTGAATTTCAAATTACGTTTAACGCCGCTCCGGCAACGTTATTAATATTGCAAAAGCAACAACAACCACAATAACTACGTGCACATGAAATCAAATCAAATTAACGCGGCAGCATCTAGGCGCACCGTCAGTCAGTCAGCGCCATTCAGTAAATGTTACAATTTCACTGTGCGTGGGTCGGAGATTTTAATTAAAACGGCTTTTTTGTTTGTGTTTATTTTTTCACAAAACGAAAAGCAGTGCTTCTTTAATTATCGCAAATTCTTTCGCTTTTTGCATTTATCCACCAGAACTTGCATTTTCATGCATCCCAACTGCACACATAAACAACATCGACACACACACACATACACACACAAAAATTCGCACACACACACTCATGCAAACACGCCAGCACAAGACCATTTCTTTTACATTTTTCATGCGCCGTCTTCATTCTTTTGCTCGATTCGGTTTTCAGACACTTTGTTGCTACCTTTTGTCGCTTTGTTGTTACTGCTATGTCTTCAGTTGCTTCTTGCAAATAAAACAATCGACGCGATGAATTGAATTTTGCACATTTCATTTACATCTCAACTCGAATACGATTTTACATTTGATGTAGTTAATTCGGTTGTTGTTATATCCTTTCTGTTAAATTTTTAGAGATTTTGGCGTTTTAGTGTAAGCGGCGTGTTGCGCGTTATACCCACATGCAACTTGCTGAAATAACGGTCACAATTGAACTGAGAGCTGGCGACCACGAAAAGGAAGCCCAACAAACAATTCAAACTCAGCACAGCGCAACGCTTTCAAATTCGCTTCAACGAACGTTCCAACGCTTCAACGCACGCACGCCAGACAACCACCAGCAGCAGCAGAGAGCTGCCGGCTCATCCACCCACCTTGCTCCCTCTCGCCCATAGTGCGCTCTTGTTGCGTTCAGTGGTGGAGTTGAGTTACGATTAAGGAGGGTCAACTGAACATTTCACCATATTTTATGGTGAGTTACAGCTCTCGTTTGTAGTTGTAGTTTGATTTCCTTCACAAACATATATTTTCGTAATTCTCTGACCTTAATTGGATTTCTATATTTCCCGAATGGTTTCACATTAGTTTTAGAGCCCACATATCTCTGTTTCATAAAAGCCATTTCCGTTTTAGTATCTTTTCAATCCATCTGTGTTTCAATCTACATTTGTCTTGTAATGGTCAACTTCGCCTTCGGCATCGCCGCGTTTTGGAACCCCTGTCATTCTTTATAATAACCCCACCACTGTCTCGTGTTGCTATTGTACTCATTCGTTTTCGCGTCGATGGCGTTCGTGCGCTGTCGCTCTCCAATCGCATCGTGCGCTCTTTTCACGTTCACTTTGTGGGAGCGTATGCCGCCGCGCTGGTTGCTGCTCCAAAATGTTCGAATCGGAAAAATCGTTTGTTGGTTCGCCTTTAATTTCGCCGCCTAAGCATCTTTTTTAACAGCGGCACAGTGGAGCACTCACACACTCGCAACACATGCACGCGACTGTGGGCACACATGTGCTCGAACGCAATTCGAAGATAAATTTTAAAGTGTAGCAAGATAAAAGGCCGCGGCAGCTGCGACACTGTCAGCGACAGCAAAGCCAGTCGGCCAGCCAACTACCCGCTCCCCCTTCCCCATACGCGACCCCTTCGCACTTCCTCTCCAACAACAACCATTCCATTGGCAATAACAACCACAAAGCAACAGCGACGCCAACCCAACCGAACAACGAACCCAATTCAGGTTCCACGCGACGCTACTCAGGCCGCAATCTCCAGTACCAGCTTCGGCTGCGGCTGGGGCTCCGTCTCCGGCTCAGTCGCGTTGTTTCAGTTGAATTCTATAAGCACGGCTAATTCTACATTGTTGTTGTTGTTGCAGTGTTATTCATACCCCGTGGCGGATTCTCCCAGCCGCGATCTCCTCCCACACCGCATGTTCAGCTGGTTGTGTGTGTGTGTCGTTTGGTTGAGGGCAGGCACGGCGTGTGGTGCAGTGGTTGCAATTACTGGAATTGAAGCGCAATAAACAAAAACATTTCACACACGACTCTCAGATAAAAGGCGGCGTGCATGTGCCGCGTTGCCGCGCTCCAAGTTTTGCTCTTTGTGGCGGTTGTTTTTTGCCCTTCTGTGAGTGAAACGAATATTCGCCGCTTCGGCGCCCCAGTGGAGAGCGAGGTTTTGTTTACGAGCACGCTCTCAGCGGACGCCTGTTGGATAAAACGAGCGAGACGGCTGCTGCGTTGCTGATGTGGTCGCAATTCAGCGGTGTCGCTCTGGCGTACATCGTTTTGCACATTTCCGGTATATTAGATTTAAATGCGAGGTAGTTGGTAGTGGATAATGCTGATGGCTGAAGACAGATATGTTAAATTGTTTTACAGAGTGCTGTGGCGCTTGGAAGTGCTTGTGAACAGTTGCCAAACAGTAGAGCCGCATGGAATCGGCATTCAATTTTTTGTTCCAACATAAATGGTTGTAGGATTTCTTATGCCGCTAATTAATCTCAAACTAGGGACTACACTTCAACTTTAACTATATGACTGAAAGAAAATTCGATATCTTAGATGGCTTGTCTCTTTTTCCGCCGTCGTAAAATGTAAAATCTTAACCCTTCCGACCCCGAATTTTTCCCTGTATTTCGATATTACTTTTTGGTATTTAAACCATGAACCACTATACCTTAGAAGTGTGCACACGACATTTCAAGTCGCCACGCCTCTTTGTTAGAGTTCTAGAGCTAGTTTACTTTTGATCAATTTTAGCTTAAAACGGGTTAAATAAATTTTGTATCAATATTTTTTAATTACAGAAAAATTATTTAATATTTATGGAAAAGTACAAAATTATCAGTTTTTGATTTTATTTAACCATTATTAAAGAAACAGGGTTTTGATCAAACGCGCCCAATTCGTAGACTTCAATTAGAACACAAACTTTCCCTGATATCTTTGCAAATTATTGGAAATTATTTTGGGCATAACAGTGAAATTGTTGTAATTTTCTTTTAATTCACTTCTAAAAATATTAATTTGTTGGTGCCTACTTAAATTAAACCCATAAATCAATCGTAGCTTTTGCTATAAGATGACAAATAGGTGAAGTTGCTCTCAGGCAACTCTGGGGTCGAAAGGCTTAAAGACAGAAAGAAACGATATTCATGTAGAAGAATGAGCCAAATGCTCTAAAACTGGGTTTTAGGAAAGGATCAACAACATTGTTTAGTCATCGTTAAATTACTAAATGAAGAAAATTAGATCTTAATATATAATTTTGTATTATTATTGAATTCAGACTAAGTGGGATTAATACACATTAGCCATTTGACGACCATGTCTTAGCTGCACTTTTAAAATTAAACTAAAGCATGAGTTCGCCAACAAATTTGCAATTTCTCAGCGGCTTTGAACTGATTGAAAAAACACATTTACATTTCGCTGCATAGTGTTTTTTATAATCATTCAACTCAGCTGGTTCCATTTTAAGAGACTCGCACAAAGCGATTAAACTATTTATGATAATTTCCCCCTCTCCTCCAATCCCCTCCCCGCCCTCCCATTCCCCTCTCCCTATTTCTCACAGCCCTGTGCACGAATTATGCCAGCTGCTTTCGAGTAACTGCCAATGAAGCATAATTCTCTGCCCTGTAATTTAAAATATCCTTTGTGGCAACTTTGAGTAAACGTGAGCGCCATGCACATAAATAAATATTTATAAATATTTTACATAACGCCGCAAAGAAGCAAAGCCACGACAACCGAAACCAATTGTTACCACTTTGGCTGGCCCCGACAGACCGACCGACTGCAAAGCCGCCAGAAGTCAACTCCGCCACCAACTACAGCAACAACAACAAACAATCAATGTATTGAACCGACGACCGCCTAAGCCCGCAGACCATTATTCCAACGACCTGGCGACGGAGTGGGGCAACTTTAACATTTTGCAGCGCACGAAATGAATTGGCAATTGGCGGCAGCAACGAGCGCTGTCAATAATGTTCGTATAATAAATTTGCCTGCGAAAATCTGGTTCGATTAGGGCGGTAACTCAGGTGGCACACGGAATGAGCGAACTGATGGGAGCTGGGGAGTGCAACGCGGCAAATAAGAGTCGGGCCAAATGCCTAATAGACCAAAAAGCGGGTTTTCTTTTCTTGCAGAGCCTCTGCGAGCAGCGCAACAAAAGACGAAATGGCATAACATGAAAAGTTTTCGAGGGCGAATGGCGGCCGCACGAAATTTGCTGCTTGCTTGGAATTTTATTTGTTTGGCTGCGTCTTGCGTACTCCTCGGTGGCAAACAAAGTTTGGACTTGAAAAGTGATTTCTTGCTATTTTTGTTATTGTTATTGCTGCTGCAGCCAATTAGGTCATAAAAATAATTAAAGCGAATTTGAAAGCGCCGCTCGAAGTGCACAAAGTCAGCGACGAGACGGAGGGCAACGATGCGTGTTTCGCTTAGAATGAGCCAAGTGGCAGCAACAAAAACAACAACAACATTACTAAACAGCACCCAATCCATTTAATTGACTTATCGATGGCCTCTCGATTAAAGTCAAAATGTTGATCGGCATGAGATTTATTAATGAGCTCAAGGAGGCATAAAGACTGGCAATAGAATTAATGTTGCCAGCGGAATTATTTTTAGAGCGACGCAACACATTGCACAGTTGCACACACCTAATAAATTCCTTTAAACTTTATTTAAGTCTTCGATAGCTCTTCACACAAATATTAATTGAAAATTTTGAATTTGAAACCTAAGCTGCAACTCCTCAGCACATTTGAAACCCCTACCAAGCATTTGCAAATGTAAGAATTGGGCTTCAGTGCGAAAGAAATAGGATGAGAAATGCGCTTCACTCGCTCTCCAAGAATAAATGCAATTAATCAATGCTGGAAAGACTAATGAAACCCAACAACTAAATTATAATAGCTGGTGAATTTTTTCATGTTCACTTCCCTTCCCTGTCATTGCTGCTTTTGACAATATGGCCCTTCATTTGCATTTTTATGCCAACATTTTAGTACGTTTCAACCCGCAACTAACGGTGCATAACAATTAGCCAAAAGCCCAGCCGACTACAGCAAATGACACCACCGCCGACTGCGCACAGGACGCGGCGTCGTGTCATAAAAATATCACTTGCACATGTGGCGCACGCCACCAGCAGAGGCGCCGAGTGCCGCTGCAGTTGCGATGCTGCCGCTGACCAGCCAAACATCAGCACCAACATCGACATAGCAGCAACAGCTGTTGTTGCTAGCGCGCCGCAAAGAAGACAAGTAAAAAATTATTTACATGGCTATCAGCATTGCTGCCACATCAACACAAAATACAAATGCGGCTGTGTGCGTGTATTGTGTTCATGAAATATGCTGTCACCGGCATGCGAGTGTCACAGTAACAACGGCCGGCAATGATGCAAAGTGTGAGCGAAGCCGACGTGTGCTGCTGCGGTTAGAGCTTCCTTTAATACGAGCCAAGTTTAGTGGTCGACGGGCAGCCGGCCACATGTGATATATCAATTACGTCCACAAGTCCAGCGCAAGCTCGAGGCTTAAGGGCTGCCAGCTTGACCTCCGAAGAGGCACCCACAAAAACATTGCAAACGCAACACAACTCGCCAGCAGCCCGAACTCGCCTGACCCTTGTGTGTAGGCGCAGTGGAATGGCAGCGAGCTGTCAGCAACGCATCAGCAACAGCAGCAGTCGGCAACATGGAACGCTGACAGCTCGGTATGCAAATCTCATAAATCATGCACACCTGCTGAAGGTGCTGTAGCGTGTCGCAGCGCCTGTGACTGATGCCTGCACGGAGGCCGCACTGTCAATGCTGCAAATTGCTGCAGAAAAACGCTCATCAACATTTTATGCCGAGTGCGATGGGGGGGGCGGCGGCAACTGATTGCCATGAAATTGTGTGCAATTGGGAAGCAAAATCAATTGTGCGCAATTCTTCAAATAATTAAAGTACTCACTATATATTTAAGGCAGACATTCATTATTGATCATGAAGTTTAAGCGGAAATTGCATAAACTGATTGCTGACAACATTTTAAATGTAATTTTAGCTAAACGCATTGCAACAAAGTGCATTTAATCTCCCGAGCTCAAATATCCGAGACAGCGGTCATAGATTTGCATAGAATGTGAATCTGAGATTTACTACTACGAATGCACTTCAGAAACGAAAGTTTCCTAAAAACAAAAATTCAAGCCGAGGCAATGAACTTTGACCAGCAACTGCCACTCCACCCGCTCTACCAGTGTTGCTGCGACAGTCAGCAGCAGCGTTCGCCATGTGCAACATGCAACTTACACGTATTGTGCAGTGTACCCGTGCATGTTGCTGCAACTGTTCGTGTGGTCTCATATTTTCTAGCCGAACAACAGGCCAAACCAGCACCTACAATGCTGCAATACGACAAAACTGCGCTACATGAAAGGCCTAAATCGGCCCAAAGCCAAATGGAGCGAAACACAAGAATGCGGAATAGGCACAGGCAGCGTCTGCATACGACAGCCTCAAGCCCAAAACTAACAACAATAGATCTAAAAATAAAACAAAAACAAAATTAGATTAGGACAAAGAAGGCAATGAAGAAAGCAGAAACAGCAGCGTGCTGGCAAATCCTTCATCAAGGGTCGAGGAGATTATCGCCTTTTGCCCAGCGATACAATAGATCCTCAAAGCCACGCCCACTAGTGCTCCTATAAACAACAACGGCCGCTTAACACAACAGCAATTAAAGTGTTTGCCGTTGTTGAGATTGTTTATTGTATTTACAGTTTATTTGCGCAGCTCATGGCGACTTTTAACAGTTGTGTGCTTTTACTGTTGGCTGCACGTAGAACCCATAAATGACGTCACTTGCAAATGGCAACACTTTTTTGCACCGTCGCTGACTAATGACTACAAAAGAAGCAGAAATGCGGTAAGAAAAATTAAAAGCAGCCTAAAAGCGCTCGCCCGCACTCACAGTGGGCCCGCGAATTAAATTAATTGCGACCGTTCAACAGCGAAGAGCAAGAGTCGCACGCACAGCACCGCAAGCAAACGCATAAATACGCTCATAAACACACTCACACACACACATACAAAACGGACGCCCATTATGCCGGCGACCGCAAAAATGTCTCGTTTGCGGTTTATTTTAGCATATGTACAGGCGCCTGTGCGGAAGAATTATGATATCGCTATTCACCTCGCATGGCTGTGCGACTCTGTCTGCCGGCTGTCCAATGTCCGCTGTCCGGCTGACTGGACACTCGAGTGCGCAGCGGAGACAAGCCGGTTCTGCTTTTTTGGTTCTGGTTGTGCGCCAAACAATAGACTACATTTTGTATGTGTGTATTTTTGATTGCACATATTTTTAGCCACACTCTGCCACGCGTCGCGCATTGTGCGACGGCCAGCGTACAAGTTGTAAGTGATTTGTGGTGCATTTATGTAAATTGTGGTATGGCCGCAGGTGCGGGCGCGTTGTAGCAATTAGTGTATCGCATTTTTCCGCTCGACATTAAAACTGTCTGAAATTACATGTACAACTAAATGTAAAGAATTTTTTATTTATGTAATTTATTTATTGCTCACGAAACTACGAAATTTTTGCAAATAACATTAATCACTTCAGATTGCAGCACCAACAAAAATCGCTTTTAACATGTTTAATATTTGTTTTCCAAGTTGCATATATCACACTAGAAAAACAGAGAAATTTGAAGTTAAACACCCACACTCTCACTCTTGATGAACTACTCCACTCGTTGATGATTGCCATATCGCATTCCATAAATCGTACTTTCACTAGTTTGCCGTCTGGCAGTCATTAACGAGCTGACCCGTGGCCGCACCGCACCGTTGCCTCCGCTGCTTTCATGTCACCGCCTTGCATGTCTGGCAAATTGTGCAGTGTTTATTAATCATTATGCATTCCATTGTTTGTCGCCGTATCCTGCAATTTGTCCGCTTAGATTATCTTTATTAACATTTGATGGCAACACTAATGACGGTGTTTAGCATTGATTAAAATTCTAAGCCACCGTTGTGAGTGAGATTGAATTTAAAGTGAAGTGATTAGTTTACTCATTTGGCGGGACTTAGATATGCTTCAATATTTCTCTTTAGGCGAATTTGCTTCCTCTATTTGATCGCATCTAGCGAACAGGAAGCCTTTATTAGTTCATTCCATTACTACAGAGGTCTTTGGTCTCATTGTCGTACATCAAGTTGCTCTTCTTAAAATCTCATATAAAGAACATTGATGTAGTACAAGAGACGCCACGGAGTATGACTGTCTCAGTGTTGCCAGATACATGAAATGACTTTCTCCTAAATCTTAAAAAAATACTGAAATTTCCTACCAAAAACTAAAAAAATCTAAAATTTTTTTATAAATTGCGTTATTTTAACGGAATAAAACTTCTCATAAAAAAATAAAAATAAGTACATATACTTTTTTTAATGCAGCTTTCTTCTATTCATCTTCAGCTTAACAACAAAAACTTAACAAAAATAAAACATATAACAAATTAATTAAATAAAAAGTGCCATTTTTGGTTACATTTCTTTGTAACGGAAATAAGTGAGAACGAGATAGAACGAGCTTACATTTTGTAAGCTTACAATTTTTTAACACAATAGGGTGCTTTGTCTATTAAAATAGTTGCCAAAATATGTTTTGTTGCCAGTGTTATCATACTTCGTTATCCAAAAATCTTCCAAAAAATCCACTAAGGATCTGAAAAATCCCCTAACATAAAATATAAATCTCCTAAACTTTCTCCTAAACAATTCTTCCTCCTCAAAATTCCCCTGAAAGGCCAAGTATCTCCTGAATTCAGGAGGAAATCTCCTAATCTGGCAACACTGGACTGTCTTCTCCTAGTTATAAATGGTTTATAGGCAGCGTTGCCACAAGAAAAAAAATTTATAACCAGGAACAAAAATAAAAATAACCAAAATGTGATAAAAATAACCAAAATGTTTATTCGACATAAACAAAATAAATAACTCATACAAAAATTTCGAGATTTAAGGAACATTTAAAAGGCTTTTGGCACATATGTATGTATGTGTGACATAAAATAAATAATTAACACGTTCACGCACAGTGTTTTTAAATAGTTGTCAACGTCCGCGAACGTGACGTTGACTCTTTTTAAAACATAGTTATCGATTGGCTATGAGGTGCTACCATCAATCAATATCAATATTATTGCCACTCCCAATAATATTGTGGTAGATGATACATTTGTATCAGCGTGCAATATTCTAAAAAATAACCAAACGGGATCAAAAACCACCAAATAACCAAAACCCATTTTCAAAAATAAAATTAACCATTTTTGGTTAAAAATAACCAAAACGGCAACGCTGTTTATAGGCAGCTTGCAGAGAGCAGATTTTGCCTGTCTTTTGTCATACTCAGACATTAGCTTAGGTTTTATAGAATAAATGATAGAATAGCTTGATTGTTTCCACGCCTATTTGCTCTATTAAATTCGTTTATTACGTGCTTTTTATGTGATTCTAACTGTAGGCTCTGATCAAGAGATTAACTCGAACCATTAGCTCTCTCAAACTTTGACAATTTAGAGGCTTGTCTGCTGATTTCTTAATAATCGATGCTCTTCGATTGTGAAAAGGCAATTCGTCTGCCAGTCAGTATTTTCGCTTGAATTGAAATTTGACATCGGTAAAAGAATTCCAATTGCATTCAAGACGTTTGTGTAAAAGTTGACTTTATTAAAAAATGCCACCAGCAAATATGCAAAATAATTAAAGAAGCTCGCACAGCGGCAACTTGTCAGCCCGTCAACGAGACGCAGCAGACAGTAAAACTGTCAGCGAAACTCATTATGAATTTAACAACACACATGCCGACCGACTTATTGGGCGGCGTGCAACTGACACAGCGAGCGGGCGCACTCCTGGCTAACTGGATGGCTGGCTGCCTTGGCTGAGGTTGTTTAATGAAATTGCTGGCTAAAGAGTGCGGGCGCCTGTGAGTGAGTTGAGTGAGTTAAAATGCGTTTAACCAATGCAATTTATGTGATGCTATGTGGCAAACTGTTTGTGTGCTCCGTTCGTGCCTACGAATTATGCGTCGCGTACATCACAGCGAGGGTGGCGTGCGCTCAGCTGCAAAGTGTTCGCGTGCTGGCTAAACGTCGAGAGTTATCGCTGACAATATTCGCATTTTATTTGCAAACTTCCAATTGTCGTGCTGCTCATTGTTGTTGTTGTTTTTGTTTATGTTGTTTCCAATTTCAACTCGCATTAAACTCGCGTTAATTTAAGCTTTTCGGGGGAATTTTTATTAAATTCACCCAGCTGGCCCCAACTACAAAACAAGTGAAATTGTCAATTGCGCTGCCATGACACCTGCACCTCCCTCAGCCAAAGTGTGCGCACTTTTGCTGTCCACAGTTTGGCATTTAATATGCGACCGTTTAGTGATTCGCTGATATGCAAGAGGCAACGCATTAAAGTTTAATTTTGTAGAAAGCATAAAATATTTAGCTGCTTCATTATGAACAATGAAAACGATGATGTTGCAGGCCGACGGCTGCTCATCATCGTCATCATCATCATCATCATCATCATTTTGTCATAAACGCTGTCGTCAGTGCTTTTGGCGCTGCCAGCTGTCTGAAAAAAATGCGCGTGTTTGGAAAAGTGCGGTGGATATTTGTTGCGCTTATCTCTGTATTTCCGCATCATTAAATAATTTTATCATTTGCATTGAGCGCGCACTGTTCACACAAACCAACCGACCGACAGCGGCGCTAAGAAAACATTTTTCCTGAGGCTGCTTGATGGCTGTGCGCCGCGCAGAGGACACAGCACAACGTTCGTAATGACTACGACGCCAAGTGAATTAACACTAACACGCAGTCAGACAGCCGAGTTTATCATTTTTAGATAATTGAGAATTTATGAGCTGCTGCTGATTAGCTTTTGCTTGATTTGTAGTGAGAGCAAAGCCAACCGATCAACTTAAGATGACAGTATCTTCTATGCGTTGACTTGTAAACGCCAACAAGAATGAAAGGAAATACTAATTGTTTTTGATCAATGAACTTGGGTACTAAAACAACTTTGACAACTTTTATATGAGTAAATTACAATATATATGTGCAATAAGTAAATTATTAAGACGATTTGTAAGACGAATCAAAACAAGGCGCGCAGCTTTTATGAATCATGAAGTAATGCAACGGTTTTAAAGAAATTTGATTAACGATTGAGAGCACTGTTGCCAGATACCTGAAATTACTTTCTCCTAGATTAAAAAAAAAAAGCTGAAATTTCCTCCTACAAATTTTAAAAATCTCCTCAAAATTGTTTCAATAATTTTTTTCATTATAAACTCCTGATACCTAAAATTACTTTCTTCTAGATTACAAAAAAAAATTGAAATTTCCTCCTAAAAAATTTAAAAATCTCCTCACATTTTTTTTAAATACTTTTTTCATTATAAACTCCTGATACCTAAAATTACTTTCTCCTAGATTAAAAAAAAAGCTGAAATTTCCTCTTAAAAATGTTAAAAATCACCTCCAAATTTTTTTTAATACTTTTTTCGTTATAAACTTCTGATACCTGAAATTGTTTCTCCTAGATTTAAAAAAATCTGAAATTTCCTCCTAAAAATTTGTAAAATCTCCTCAAAATTGTTTCAATAATTTTTTTCATTATAAACTCCTGATACCTAAAATTACTTTCTTCTAGATTACAAAAAAAAATTGAAATTTCCTCCTAAAAATTTTAAAAATCTCCTCAAATTTTTTTTAAATACTTTTTTCATTATAAACTCCTGATACCTGAAATTACTTTCTCCTAGATGAAAAAAAGCTGCAATTTCCTCCTAAAACTTTTAAAAATCTCCTCACAATTTTTTTTAATACTGTTTTTTCATTAACTCAAGAATGAGACTTCTCATAAAAATAAAAAAATAGATTTAGGTTTTTTTTATTGCAGCCTTTTTATTCATTCAGCTTCAGCTTAACAATAACTCAACACAAACAGATTATATAAAAAATTAGATCGGTATGAAATTCGCTTTTGTAAACTTTATTCCTTTATTCATTGCAGAAATTATACATTTTGAAGCATAAAATTGAAGTAAATTAGATTAGACACTTTAACTTTCAATATTCAAGGTTTCAGTGCTACTAATGATGTCAAATGTATCACCATCAAAATCCTCTAAACTTTCTTCTAAACAATTCTTCCTTCTAAAAATTCTCCTACAAGGTCAAGAATCTCCTAAATCTAGGAGGAAATTTCCTGATCTAACAACACTGATTGAGAGCCTAAAAAGCCTCAGAAAGTCTTTAAAAAAGAATTTAATGAAGATTTGAAGAAAGAAGAAGAGAAAGAAGAGGAAGAACATATTAATTTTGTTATGCAAGACAGAAGACTTTTTAATGACATTCAAAGTCTCTAATTTACAAATGTTGGGCACGAATGCCACGAATGTCACAAATGTGCAAAAGTTGAAATAAACTTGAACATAAATCTCGAACAAACATTCTTAAATATTCATCACTCAAATAAATTCCTCCGCAAACATTACGCCCTAATTTTTCTTCCATCTTTTTCACACCAAGTCCCATTAACATTTTAATTAGCTCTAAATGTTCTGAAACATTTTTTGTCATCTAATAAATTGTTTCTGTTTGCCAACTATACGAATTTCACTAAACCACACTCGTAATTAAAAACTCATCAAAAAGCGCACATTCAAAATTCTCACGAAAATCTCAAACAAAATGTGTCGGACCTTCGGCTGCAAGTGAACTGACAATGATTTTTGGCAATCGTACAAAATGTATTGTAAATGAACAAGCAAATCTCTGTGGCACAGCCAACCGCAAGCAAATTACAACAACCCTAACAACAAATTGTCAGCTAATGGAATATGACATTGCAACAACATGAAACACAAATGTGGCAACTAAGGAATTAGACGAAAAAATATAAACTAACATTTTTGTGTAGCAGGTTTTTTTTTGGTTTTTTTGTTGTTGTCCTATTCGCCATACAGCCCACTATCGCCGTCACCCTTTCAAACTTGTTGGTTGGAGCGAAAAACACCAGAGAAACCTTTGCAAAAGTCTGCTCACATAATGAGGCCATTGCATGAGGCTGGCAACAACGTCAACGGAAATCAACTCGCAGCGGCAATAGGCAACAACAAACGACAACACAACCAGAAAAAATTGAAATAAACTAGCGGCAACAAAAAGTAAGGCGCGTGTTGCTGCCGTTACTGTTGCCTTGATGCAGCGCGAAGTGGCGCGTTGGCGAAAGGGCGGCAGGAAGCTTGCTCCCCCAACTGCAGTATTTATTGTCAGCACTGGCTGCCACTATTTACGCCACTAAATAACAACGCGAAAAACTGTCGTTTCGCGCACTGGCGCAGGCCGAGTGCAGCGCCCAGTGTCATTGCACGTTGCACGTTGCACGAGCTGCATGCAGGAGCGCCGCAGAGCTGTGCACAAAAATGAAAATGTTTATATTTGGCTCGGGGCGCTGTTCTTGCCGGCATTCAAGAGTGAAGAAGCGCGCTTCAAAACATCCAGCTGAATGATATGCAAAAACGAAGAAGAGCTTCATTTATAATTTTAAAGCGCTGCTGCGACGCTCCTGGCATACAGTGGAGGCCAAAAGGGTAGAGTGTCACGAAAAAGTGTCAGCATATTGGTGAAAAAGAATGCAGACAACGACAGAAATTGCAAAGCATGCAATACATTCAGACGCTATGTTGATGCGACTGCTGTTGTTGTTGTTGTTGTTGTTGCAGAGTAAAGAAAGCATACAACTGAAATGAGAAGGCGGCGTTTTGAGTTCTTTGATATGTTTTTTAGTAAATAATTTAATGTGTCACAATTGCAAATGGCACACTGTGGCAGGCAGAGATAACGCACCAGATGGAAAAACATTTTAAAGTGCAAGACTGGCACTCAAATGACGAATGTGGAAAATATATTTATGTATGTCGATATGAAAAGAATGAATTGAGAGCGCTAAAGGCTTAAATAATCTTAAATTTGAAAGAAAATGTCTCAACGTAATAGCCAAATTATCACAAAGTGCCATAAACTGTTTCGATATGAAAATAATGAATTGAGAGCGCTAAAGGCTTAAAGAATCTTAAATTTGAAAGAAAATGTCTCAACGTAATAGCCAAATTATCACAAAGTGCCATAAACTGTTTCAGACAATAAAAATTGCATCAAATTAAGAGCTAATAAAAGCTATTTAATTGAATTATTTTTAAATTTTTTAACTTTATATTTCATTTATATTAGAAAAAGAGAATCAAATCACAAAAGAGTATCAAAAATCAGCTTAAAAATCAGAATAATCTTAAAGCATCTGCGACCTTAACGCTCTAAGAATCGCTTAAAAATCAATAACTGTATCTTTTCGTTTCGACATTATCCCAACAAAGGTACAGATCGCGACTGTTCACAATGCGATTTTTCAACGATTCAAAAATCATTATTCACATTCGTGAAACCACTCAACGAGATTGTGACATTCTGCGCAGCCATTTTCCGCTCAGCGCGTTTATGTTTATGTTTGCTACAGCGCAAATGCCATAATTCAACAAACACAAAAAAAATATCAATCTGCTGCTGTCACATTTATGCCAATTCTTTGCGTGTATATGGCAACTTGAGTGCGCTGATTGTTGCTGTTGCAGCTGTCTCATTGCTTACACGCACGATTTGCGCGCATTTCAGAGTTGATTTTGAGAGTAGCAACAACAATAACAACAGCAGCCGAGCGATATTAACAACTCTGCGAAAAATGTCAAGCAATTTAGCAGGATTTGTGGGCGCTCACTAAAACCCAACGACTCGGAAGAGAAAGCAGCAAATTATTTTGCCATCACAAACAGCAGCAACAGTAGCAGCAACAACAACAACGGGCAGCAAAAGAAATTATTAATTTCTAGCACACAAATTTGCTGCACGGTTTGTGGCACTTGTGACAAGTGACTTTTCGCACACTTGACTGGCTGCTGATGTCGACGCAAGTTCGTGTAGAGAACACACTGAAAGGACTTGAAAAATGACCACAAATGCGAACAAAGGTCTTCATGCTTGCATATTTAAAATTTCCCACACACACACACATACACACTCATACGCACTATTTAGCAAACTATAAATGACACATTTTGTGGTGCATAAAAGTGCCTCCTTTTTTATGTTTTATTTATTTTTTTCAATTTACTTTAATGTGTCGACATGCGGAAGTGTCCTTTTTTCTGCATATCAACCACACTTTCATTCCGCGCCCGTGCCCGTTGTTCGACAGTCATTTAACGATGTCGCCCCAACTTTTATGACCCTAACACATGCTCGACACTCGATGCCATCATTTGTAATGTCTTGTTTCGATGGGTGGCAGCCAATTTTGGCCGCCACCGCGTAAATCCTTACAAATCACCGCAAACTGCCGTCGGCGCATCCGACAGTGGTAAATGCTGCCAGCTAATAAATGGTGAGTCGTTTCATTGCAGGCAAAAATTAAACCGGCTAAATCACACTGCACGGCCAGCAGCAACTGAAAGCGAGAATTTCATTGTCAAGTCGACACGTTGACGGCCACAGAATCGCTTTTATTCGCCCTAAAAATTTGCCAAATGAAGCAATTGAGCAGCTGTGCGACAATGACAACGGCGACGACGATGTATGTGGGCGATAACAAATGTTGTTTGCGGTTAAGGGTTAATAAGTACAAAGCCAAGACAGCCACTACAACAAAATTGCCAAGCACGAAATAGATAGAAACACATAAAACACCAAACAATGGCGCAGACAATGCAACGCAAAGCTCCTGCGTCCTTCCTTCCATCCACAGAGTCGAGTAGTTTGTGACTTGCCCTGTGCAGGCTTGTGTCCTTTGCTTTACTTCGTCCTTTTTTGTACATGCTGCAATTTTTGCGCCTTTATTCTTATTTTCATTTTCATGCCAGCGCGCACATAAATTGCAGGAAAGCGTTAAATGCTTAAGTGGCAAAATGCTAATGAAAAAGCGCACTTCGCTTGCTGCGACTGCTGTGAGAGCGCACTCACGCACACAGGCGCGCCTCTGCGGATAAGTGTCTGCTCCACGTCGTAGTTTTGTAATTTATGCGACATATCAGCAACACGGAAAGCAAAGCAGCCAGGACGAGGCGCCCTGAAAACCGCAGGGAACAAATTGAATTCACTTCCTATTCGCGCTCCGGGTAGAGTAAGGGTTAATGGGCCCACATGTGTCTCAAACTTGCGGCTGCTGCTCGCTGCTTGTTGTGCGGCATCTTAATTTTGAAAATAGTGATTTTGCGTAATTACCTCGGAGAGCTGTGAAAGAACTTAAAGCGGCATTAGTGACTTGCCGTCGCACATCATTTTCGCTACGTTGCCTAAAGGATGCAAGTACAACAAGAAGTGCAACTAACGTCGACACTAAGAGCCACAGGTACACCGAAAAAAAAATGCAAAACCTAATGAAAGAAGTTAAAATGATTGTTGGGGTCAAAATCGATTAAAAAAAATTGGGTGCAAGAACAGGACAAACTATATTTTTGACTTTTATGTTGTAGTTGCTGGTTCAGTTCTATGGTGGATATGTTGTTCCATGTGCGGTTTATTTTGAATGGTTATGGCCTGAACTCAACTCAGAAGTATTGCCGCATAAATCCACAAATATTCATCTAAAATTATTGCTCTCATTTCTAATGAAGTCAAACATGCAAACCCTTCTCAGAAACTCCTCATTTAGTTTATTATTTTTAGCAGTGTATGTTGTAAAAACTAGCTTTAACGTTGCCATATAAACAACACATTTTGAAGTAATCAAAATTCTACCAAGTCGACAAGCTGTCAGCAGCCAACACGTCCACCTTAGCCGACTTGCGAGTGACAAGTGACTTAATTTCTTATCATACAACAACATCAAAGTAATGCAATTAGTTGAATACCAGTCAAGACAACGTATGTAGAATGTGTTTAGAAAAAATATTTACTTATTAAATATTTATGGAACAAAAAGGCAACAGGCGTTGGCTCAAAATCCTTCGACATGACAAACAACAAAAATTGCACACTTTCACTCAAAAATCGCTGAACAGGCTTCTGCCGTATTCGCCCTTTCTCGTGTAAAAAATCAAAACTCTACTTCAATGGGGGTCGTTCACTCACTCACTCGTTACTGCACTAAATATGAACAATCATCGCCCACGCCATCCACCACCAGAATATTCGCAACATTGTCGAGGCATCGGCACCAGTGAGCGCCTATCATTAATCTTGTTGCGCCGAAAAAATTCATCAATGTTTCTGGCATTTCGGCTTTTTTGCGCACAAACAATGCGCCGTCACAGCCGAGCAGCGACCAAAAAGCGGCCAACCAGCCAGCGCGTCACCGCCAGTGAACCCAAACACAATGACAACAACAAAGGCCACAAGTACACAAACATATGCGCCGACACGCACACATACACAATAACAACAACTGTATGAGCACGTTGAAATGGCAAGTCGAGTGGAAGCAACGAAAGTCGTAGCATAAAATCAGGCGCCCCAACATGTCTGCCGCTGATAGCGCCAACAGCGCCGACATATTACTTCCTTATTTGTTGGACATGCCCCTCGTCGATAGACGCATGACAATACCAACAACAACAACAATCATCGCTGGTGGCAGCAACAACACTAACGGGCATAAAGCATAAAACAAAAACAGCAATCGCAACAACAACATCCATGGCGAATGACGTTGAAAAAGCAAAGGACATTATTTGCAGAAATTGTGTTGAAATTATGCGTTTAGAGCACTGCTGACTGCCACTCCCACACCTCGCTCGCACCATTTCTGCTTCGCTCGAAACACGCTGACATCCCGGAGTAGTGCTTTATGAATTTCCTATATTGGCCACATGGCGCGTGAGTAGCAGAAACGTTGCGTCAATGCTGCGCTGCGCAGTAAAGAATAGCACACGGACTGCCAGAGCCAACGAGCAGCGGCGACAGTTGAAAAAAAACGCCAAGCGAAGAATCACATCCGCTTGTGATAAACGGCTTTTCTCTGTGCTTGTTTTTCTGCTGGCTATTGTCTTTGTTGCTGGCCACTGTCACGGCTGCTGCACGCCACCATTGTCTGATCGCATGCGACTAAAACAAAATAAAAATAGCCAAAGCCACGAGTGAGTCGTAAGAGAAAAATGAAATTAACCGTAGCCGTTGCCAATGAAAGTGAGCAATGAAACGGTACTTCGGTGGGGGTTGGGGTCGGCATCGGGGGCGTCGAGGCGGCTGCGGTGTGGCGACCGTGTTGCAGGCGAATGGTATAACGATGATAATGATAAGCGTATAAAACCATTAAGTGATTCCAGCCAAATGAGCACGTTAAGGCACACCGAGAGGCGAGAGTGAGAGATAAATTCAATTTTCACTTGGCGGCAGCCAGTGCGGGAGTTTAGTGCACAGTGGGCAACAATTACATCTACTAGTGAGCATGTCGTAAGGAATAATGGTGAGGGCGAGTGGAGTTGCAGTGTTTTAATTTAATTAAAAGCGACGCGGAGCAATTTTAACCGAAGTACATTTAAATTGTAATATCAAGTTATGAGTGTAGTATCAAGTATTGTATACAAAAGTTAATCAGAATAATTTAATTATAAACGAGTCGCAAAATCTCTCTCTAAAATCTCATTTTCTCTGAAAAATACATTCAAAAAGTAATTTTCAGGAGTTTCAAGAAAACCCCTTAGTAAATTGATTTTTTCAGAGACCTAAAATAATTATTATCCATATTTTTGGGAATAAAAAAATTGCCCTAATTTAAGAAATTTCTAAAAATATTGCTTTATAATAATTATTCCCAATAAGAAATTTTTTACTTCGCCTATAACTATTATGATGTAATAAATATTTTTGATTTGCATAATAACTCTTATAAGTAACAAGTATATTTTTCGTTGTCGATAATTATTATTTTGGGATTTTGGTTTTTTACATTGCTTCATAACTTTTATTTATAACTTTTTTAATTTACGTTACCGATAACTATTATTTTGAGAAAGTTTTTTTTACGTTGCTTCATAACTTTTATTTATGATTTGTTTTCATTTACGTTGCCGATAACTATTATTTTGAAAAAATACATTTTTTACGTTGAATTACCACATTTGGGATATGAATTGATTTTTAATTGTTTTAAATTGACAAACGCAAATTAACTGCAGAAACCTAATTTCCACCAACAACTAAACAATTACAAATCAATTCATACTCAAAATGTGGTAAGGCAATGTAAATACAAAAAATTTCTTTCATAAAAGTTATGAAGCAACGTAAAAAAAATTTTCTCAAAATAATAGTTATCGGTAACGTAAATAAAAAAAGTCATAAATAAAAGTTATGAAGCAACGTAAACAAAAAAAGTCCCAAACTAATAATTATCGAGAACGAAAAAAAATTTTTTCCTCATAACAGTTATTATGCAACGTAAAAATTAATTGTCGCAAATAATAATTATAATCAACAAATAAAATTTATGTTGCATTGTAATAGTTACATTGCAATTAATTTCTTAAAAAACTTATAATAGTTAAGTCCCTAATTTTTTTGAGAAAACATCCCACCAACAACAGCTCAATTGAATAAATGCAACTAAACTGGAAGTTCTACTCGGTTCAAGCAAAAAAAAATCACAACGAATGCCCACTGTGCACTTTGCTGGGTCTTTCATAGCAAATGAATTAAAGTGAACCGCAAACTTTATCCGCACGCCAGCAAACTTTATCCAGACACACGCTCATCCCACATTCTCCTCTGGCCAACACACCGCTTACTGGCATTGGCGTTTTTGCACATTTAAATTGTGCACTCAGAAAGTTGCAATGACCAACGGTATAGCAACAGCAGCAACAACAGCAAAGCATTGGCAGTTAATTTGAGAGCGTGGAAACAACAAAACCAACAACGCGCAGGAGAAACGCACATTAAAAACAGAAACCACAGACGATTGAACAGCAGCAACACAACAACAACAACAACGGTCATAGCCACAGCCACAAAGAGACACACAGCAGTTCCAGCAGTCACAACGGAAATGCAGCCAATGGGCGTGTGCCGCATTGCCGGGCGGTGTGTTACGCTGACGCTGACAGCCGCCGTGCTGACTGTCGCCCTCGTCGTTGCTGCTTTTACCCTCGATTGACTTTTTAATGATGTTTGGCAGTGGGCGACGCTGCAGCTTTTGCTTCGTTGGGTGTTGATGTTGCAAGTTAAATCGTTGACATCGCTGTCAATAAAGATGATTACGCGATAATGTTGACACTGCCGGTGGCCACCAAAAGACCCAGCTCGGCGGCTGGCAGTGGCCAATCGTGATGGCGTTCTGAGGTGCTGTTGTTGCCATTGCTGATGGAGTGCAATGATACTCGCATCGAGGTGATAGAGTATCGGCCACAGCATCGGACGGGCAGCCGATGATGCTTTATCGCCAGACTTTACGCTCAATGTAACACAAATTTGCTGCCGCCGCCGCCGCTGTCGGTGCGTGCCGATGATGCAGCACTTTGCGTGCCCCACGCGCCGTCAAGGCGAATGTTTGCTGCCGTTTGGCTAATGATAAATGTAGGACGACCCTTTTCGTGTTCTGGTCGGCGTTGTCAGATGCGCACAAGAATGCTGCGAAACCTACCGTTGGAGCGCAACTTTTGCTTTTCGCTGTAATCCGCAAAGAGCGAGTGGCGAAAACGCAGTGGGACAAATGGACAGAAAGTGAAGCATGCTTGTGGGCGTCCTGCCTTGTTGCTGCATTAGTTAATTAGCGCCTGTCCACTTTTTGTTGCGGAAGCATTTATTGCAGCTGCAGTTGTACATGTTGCTGGCAAGGTGCCAGACAGCAAAAATCGAAAAATCCCAATTACGAAAGTGGTAAGAAATGTTGGTCACAATTTTAAGAACACCACAACTGCGACTGGCATGATTTTTCATCGTTACTTGTTTTTATTTCATTACAAAGAAAAGCAAATTCGGTTTCAGCAATAGTTTTTATTTATTTTTTTAAATACATTTTTCCATAAAATGTAACTTTAACATTTATGGCGCAAATGGTAAAGCTCAGCAACACTATTTTTACTGACAAACACCCCGCACTCCCTTCATAGTCAAACAATTCGAGTTGCTGTAGCGGCGCCATTTTGCTTTTTAATTTTCATTTTTAATTTGTTAGTTTTCATGTTTTCAGCGTGTGCAGTAGCGTGTGAAGACAGCAGTCGTGTGAGCATTTCTGCACACGGATTAAAACCTGCGGCAAAGTTGTTGCCAACACTTGCACCGAGAGCTGCCAGACTTTTTTTAGTACAAGCATTATAAATGTGAAAGCTGGCTTTCGAACATTTGATTCTTTAAATCAAATGTTAAAGTTGTGAATTTACTAATCAAATTTCTAATGTGGCCAACAATTTTTGATACGTTTAAAATTTTAAATAAATAAATAAAAATATTTTAAATATTTTAAATATTTTGCATAAAGTATTAATAAAGCAAGGATTTATGTTGATTCAAAAGTATCAGGTGTATAACTTTGCTTCCGCCGTTTTCCGATAGGTGGCTGTACCGGCTGAGGCTGGTTGAAATACATAGATGGTAATGCCTTTAAAGTGAGTGTGGACAGTGCCTAACGAATTGTCATCGCCGTTTCAGTGACAGTTGTTCTTGTTTTCGTATTATTCACGCTCGAAAATGTTCGTTTATGTGCCCAATTCTCGCCATTTGCGGGAAGTTTTACTTTTCTGTTACAATTCGCCAAAAAATGCAGCTGAAGCGCATCGAATGCTCTCAGAAACTTACGGTGATGCTGCTCTGAGTGAAAGAACGTGTCGGGAGTGGTTTCAACGTTTTAAAAATGGTGATTTCGATGTCGAAGACAAACATTTGTATTTGGTGGGATCAGCTCGGTGTGATTTACTACGAGCTCTTAAAACCGGGTGAAACCATCACAGGAGATCGCTACCGAACGCAACTGATGCGCCTTAGTCGCGCGCTAAAAGAAAAGCGGCCACAATATCAAGAGCGACATGACAAAGTCATCCTCCAACACGACAATGCTCGGCCTCACGTCGCAAAAGTGGTCAAAAAGTACCTGGAAACGCTGAAATGGGAAGTCTTGCCCCACCCGCCGTATTCCCCAGATGTCGCCCCTTCTGACTTCCACCTATTCCGTTCGATGGCACACGGCCTGGCAGATCAACATTTTCAATCCTTCGAAGAATTGGAAAAATGGATTGCTTCATGGATAGCGTCAAAAGAGGACTCCTTTTTTCGAGCCGGGATCCGAAAATTGCCGGAAAGATGGGAGAAAGTTGTCGCTAGCGACGGATAATACTTTGAATAATACATCTGTAAGCACTTTTTCGCAATAAAGCTTTTAATTTTGGAAAAAAAAACGGCGGAAGCAAAGTTGTACACCTGATACTTTATAAAAATATATTCGTTTTCATTTCTTTTCAATATTTTGTCAGTTTTAAATAATGTGATTATTAAATATTTGGTCTTAAAAGTCATTTTAATTTATTTACTAAGGACAACAAGCGAGAAAGAAGAGAGAAAATATAATTTATTTCCATTATTTATTCAAAATATAATGGAAAACATTTCATTTTTGTAATTAATATTTTTCTAAAAGTTACAATTTTAATTTATAAAAAAAAATAATATAACGCGAATATGTGGCAACTCTGGCTTTGGTGCAACTTGATACGCGTAGCCAAGCCGAAATAGTGTTGCGGTGTGGGAAATTAATATTTTTTATTATCTTAAAATGCTTTTGTTGGATGGTTTGCTTTGCCTAAGTGAACATTGAACGTGTTGGATTATTGTAAACTAGAATAAAAGAGCAAATTGTTTTGTTTAGTAATACAAAAGAGAATTATATGCTTAGCAATGAATTAAATAATTAATAATAAATCGCAGAAACTTTAATCGTAATTTTAAAACTATTCGTAAAGCCAAGCATTTTAAAAACATCCTTAAAAATATTTTCAACTCAATTTCTCAAACTTTCGAAGCAATTAACCCTTTCCGGAAATTTGTACGATATATCGTACAAGTTTTTCTTCGATTTTTTATATAACAGGGAACGCACTTTTTATGGAACGGCTTTTTAATTTTTATTAAATAGGGTGTCTTGTATCATTCTGTTTAAAAATATAAATCATTATAGCCATAGTTGCACAATATGAGTTAGTTTTGTAAGCTTCTCTTTGCAAGAATTTGAAAAACCAGCAAATGACGGTACTTCTGCGTAGGAATTTTTAAATATGTAATCATTTTTGGTAACAAAAAGCTAAAGAATTTCAAAGTTTGAATCTCAGTTGATTTATAAAACTTAACAAACTAACCATTTTTTGCGTTTAAATATTTTTTCCGAGTCTTTAAAAAAATTGTACGATATATCGTACAAATGACGGCAAGGGTTGCAAAGCTTTGTACGATATATCGTACAAATGGAAGGCAAAGGTTGCAAGTTGTGTTTTCATTTTTTTTAAGTTATGGGTTTGGTAACCGATTTTTTCATTTGCTTGAATGCCACGCCCATCTGTAAACCACGTGACTAATAAAATTCGACTATTCGGCAATTTTCGATTAAAAATAAGAACTACTAGACGATTTTGTGTTTTACTGGGCAGACAAAGGTTACGTAAAGTTAGACATGCGTACTTGCCACTCCCACTGCGATAATAAGAATCGGCTATATTCAGTATCTTTCTACAAAACTATATGCATTTTAATTAATTCTATGTTTTATTTAGGGGAAAAGGGCTTTGCAACAACAACAACGGTTATATAAGGCCGAATAAATGTGACTCAATTGTTCACATATATAATTTATATAAGTTTCGATCAAAATTAAATCACGTTTTGATTTTTTTGTAATTATAATTTATGTTTTCTATCAACAAAATCAATGAATAGTTCATAAAACTTAAAAAAACGAAACAAAAATTGCATGCATTTTTACTCCTTTGCGGACCATTGTACGATATATCGTACAAAATTGATTGAGCTGTAATTCTCAACCTAAATGATTTTTTTTATATTTTGTTGTATTTTATTGCCAAAATATGCAATGGGAGTCAATATTTTGAAGCAAGAAGCAAAAATTTGTATCTCAAGAAATGTGGAAATTGACCGGAAAGGGTTAAAACAAAAATGTCATTGCATTACACTAAGAGTAATAAAATGCAATAAAAATGACTGAATGGCACAAAATCTTTACTTTCACTAATTCAACTTGTATTCTAAAATTAAAATCAATATGAAATCCAAACAAAATATTTTACATGACATCAAAACGAATTTATAAAAATTTGTTCTTTAAAATCCCCAAACAGCCCCAACAGAAACTGTCTTCTGACAGAAACTGTCTTCTTGAGCTTCGCCACTCTTAGGTTTCATAAACATGCACACAACTGCAATACAAGCAACCCAGTCGGAAATTTGGTAAGGTGATTCCAAAGTAATGCATGATTTATGCCTTATTTCGTATGCTGAAAACAGAACCGTACAGAAGTAAGGTATTCGTAAGCGAAGTTATGAATGCTTCAATTTTAAGCTTACAAAGTAAGTAAGGAAAAGTATGCATGAAAAATAACAAAAAACGATGACGCCCGAACAGAGACAAATGCTTACCCGGTAAGGTATTCGTAAGCGAAGTTATGAATACTCAATTTTAAGCTTACAAAGTAAGTAAGGAAAAGTATGCATGAAAAATAAAAAAAAACGATGACGTAGCGGGTTGGGCTCGATAGTCTAAAGGATAGAGCGCTGGCTTTTCATGCCAGAGGCCCTGGTTCGAATCCTGTGCGGGCTGTTGAACACTCATCTATTTCCATCGCTATCCATGAAGCAGTTGAGAATTACAAAAAACGCACAAGTCAAATTATCGCAGGCAATAATAAAATTTCCAAATAAACCTTCCATCGTAAGTAGCGAGTAAGGCATAAATGGAATAGGTCATATATAATATATATATATTTGTTTTGTAGAATTAAATTTAATTTTATTACAAAAATTTAAATAAAAATTTTAGTTACATCAATCATTGAATACATCATTCATAATGTAAGGTGGAAAAAGTAAGTATTTATTTGTAATCATTACGTATAGCTTACACTGTAAGCTATACGTAAGGTGGAAAAAGTAAGTATTTATTTGTAATCATTACGTATAACTTACACTGTAAGCTATATTGTAAGGCATACTGCTTACGTTATATGCTATTGGTAAGCGAAACGGTAAGCATGTGTTCGTGCGATGCTTACTTTTTCAACTATGCGTAAAGCATGTTTGGTATGCGCTCACTTTTATAAAGTCCCATTACCTTATCATACGAAAAAGTAAACAGTATTTGGAATGCAAGCACGAAGTATTCCGAGCATTTTCTTTGCATTCCTTTCTATTTACAATAGTAAGTGAGGGGGTAAGCATATGTGATTCTCTTTATACTTTACGAAATAATGCTTACGTCAGACGGCCATTTCCTTAAAAAAGTAATGGGAATTCGTAAGGGAAATATGGAGTACTCCACAACGAAAAATAAGCATTCCGTAATGCATTGATTCATCGTTCCATTTCCGACTGGGAAACTACATACAGATGCATACATATATATATGTATGTACATATATGGCTGTATTTGTTGCGTTTCAATCAGTGGCATCTTGCATTTATTTTCAGTAAACCGCAACCGCTAGTCAAACCGATTTGCAGTATTTTTCGACACACCAACGCTGCAACAACAACACAAATCCCCGCTAAACAAACGGCCGATCCGAGCAGCTTCTTTCTTTACTGCAAATTGAAAATCTATTCGATGCGCCCGCCAGCGGCTTACAGAGTTTCATATGGAAATGTTCCAAAGTTTATGGCGTGCGCCGCTAAAGTTGGCAGTTGCCTGTGCTGGAAAGTTGTTGGTGAAAAATACCAAAATTTCAACTGTAACATTCAAAGCGTCAATGCCAAACACCTTTTGACACCCATTGGCAGGAATTTCAATTAATGCTAACCGGCAATGCACGGCGCAAAGTGATAATTCAAGGGCACTGAGTTTCGAAGAATGCTGCTGCATATAAATTATCACCTGCAACACAATCCGCTGCATACATGCGGGCGCAAGTAATGCAAATTTTTATTAGCTGCAACTCTTACCCCAGCGGCCGGCGACAGTTGCAGCTCAAGTGCCATAAATTACTTGCAAATATTCTCACAATTCGGCGAGGCTGTTTGGGTGCGAATGTGTGTCTGGCAAACAAATACGCACACACGTGCTTATGAGTGTGTGCGTGGCGCTGGCAAATTTGCATTTACGCCAAGGCAAACAAATATTTTCGTTCAATAAATCAAATGAAAATAGCGCTAATTGTTATGTTACGCCTATTGTGCGGCAAATGTCCTTTTAATCCCTACGCCCAACATCCACACACACCCGCGCTTACATACACAGATAGCAGCACTTATGTTCGGGGGCTTGTGTGCTCTCGAGGAATTTCAACGATGCAGACATTTTTGCGCCAAAACTATTTATCCCTCCCCCCGGCCAAGTCTCTTGCAAATACACGTTCCACACGCACACGGCCAGCAACTGAAGCGGCAAACTTTCAATGCATAGCAAATTATGGCGTAAGATGAAAAGGTCCACTTTATGTAATTGTAAAAAAGTGTTATTGTGTAGGCAGCCGCTTGAGTTTTAAACAATTTTTAGTGCAAACTTTGACTGTTCGAGTTGCCGTCGTTAAATTCAATTTTCATTCCTAAAGACAGCAGAAAAAATGAATACAAAGGCGATATGCTAAAATTTTCATAAATTTGCATTTCGCAGACAGCACAACAAAATAAGTTCCAACTTTGCAATTTCCTGCTGGCTTTGCCACTGCGGCCCCAACGCGCTGTCCAAAGCCCATAATCACAGCCAAACATCGGCGACATCACAGCCCGGCTGCCATTTGAAGTGCGGCCGCTGCGATTTTCAAAGGAAATTCCAGCGCGCAAATTTTGCATGTGTTTGGCGATTTTTTGTTTTGCGACACTTTTCGCTCACAAAGCCAAACACAGCAACAAATGCAAAGCGAAGCCATAGCGTTAGTAGAGTTATCAGAAAAGTTTTAGAACGTTTTTTTGTTTGTTTGAAAATTTGATGTTGTTCTCACTCCAGTTTTGCATCACGTCTGCGGCTGAACTTATTAATAATCGTAAATAAATTGCACACATGTACAATTCACTGCATGAGCAAACACAAAAAAGGCGTGGCGCTGCAATTTCGCACTGACATCTTACAAGATTTGCTTGCTGCCCACTTGTTGAACCATTACCTGCTGGCTCAGGAATTTATTGCAGCCACGAAGAGGCCACTCACACTCACTTGATGCAGTTTTCAAATGCGGTCAACGGTCACGTGGGACACAAATTGGCCAACAACTAGAAAAGTGGACACATTTATTTAATTCTGTACAAAATATTAAAAAATCTAAAAAATTAAAACAAATCTAAAAATGTTAAAAAATGCACGTAATAAGTGAAACAAAATTATTATTTAATTTTCATAATTATTTTTTATTGTGAGGCCGTCTTTGTTATTAGTTGTCTTTGTTTTTTCTAATATGATTATTTGAATTATTTATAATTATACTACAAAATAAAAAGAGGTATGAGAAATCGGCTTGTCTATTGACACCAATCATAACTGCTGAATGTAGGGTACTTCTTCTACAAAAAGCAAACGATTTTATATAAACGAATTCTTACAGCTAACTTGAGTTCTCCTACTTAAAATATATAAACAATTTGTTTCTTAAGTGACAAATTATGTAAATGTCCCAATTTTTCTGCCTCGAATATTTTGCCCGAGCAAATTTTCATTGACTTGCGCTCTCTACGCTCTCGCATCGATAACTTTATCATTGCACTCAAATCGACATATTCTCATCGCTAGAAGTTTGACAGGCGACAGCACGAAACGTCATTGTTCGCTGACGCAGAATGGGGACTAGTTGGGTGTTTTCTTACACGGGTTTTTGTTTTATTAATTCTAACATTTAAATACGGAAAATATTTGACGAAAACGGCGGAAAAGTGTCGAAAAGAAAACTTGCAATGCGTACGCGTTGAACTGAGCAACGACCGAACACAGCTAACCGCCCACTCAAAGCAAAGATAGCAGAGCGTTGCCCACCCAACCCGTGACCCGCAGGCCGCACAGTAGTAGAGAGGCAGCCAAAAGCGTTGTGATCGCGCACATGAAACCCCTGCATTTGGCCGAGCGGCTGGAGGATTTGGAAAAGCATCTCGTGATACCAGATGTGACCAGCAAAAAGACGCAAATGTGAGCACCGAACATAGTAACAAAAGCCATTTTTTATGCATTTTGTCATTGCAGGCTGCTCGAGTCCGCGCGCAAATTGCTGCTCGAAGCGGAAAAGCATAACCGCGAGCGGGACGAAGAGCTGGCCTACATTTACTACATGAAGTACTTTAATATGCTGCATCGTATACACGAGAAACCGGACTACTGGCAGCACAAGCAGACTGTACGTCAGGTGCTCGGCGGCAATACGATAAACATGTCGATAATGGACAAACTGGAAATGCTGACTAAATCACTGAATAAGCGTTACGAAACAAAACAAAACGCAGCGGCCCTTCAGTCTTCCAAGGCAATAGCATCTGCTGCCGCAAATGCAAATGCAAATGCACTCAAGTTCAGCGAACGTGACTATAACGCGCTAAGCGCATCTGAGAAATTTGATCGTTTGAAAGCGGAAACGTACGCCGTCTCGCCGACGGATGGTAGCATCTCGCTGCATCAGCTTAATGTAATCAGCTGCAAGGAGTTGTTCAGTAGAATGCAAGAAAATGATGTTCTGATTATGGACTGTCGCTTAAGCAGTGATTACGCACTGTCACAGCTAACGTACGCGTGGGCATTCAATGTGCCAGAAGAACACATTGCGGCGGGGTAATGCATAAACAACATAAATAATTTATTTAATTGATTTTAAATAGTTGGCATAAAATTTACGATTGTTTTTCATTAGAATGTCCGCTGGCAAACTACAGGACAAGCTGGACAACAAGGCAAAACGATTGTGGTCGGCTCGCTCTATTAAGGAGCATGTGGTGCTGATGGACTGGTACTGCAAAGATGCCAATCCTCCTACGAATTCGCCCATCGGTATACTACTCGACATACTGCGAAATGTGAGAAACATTTATTTTTGAATAAATCGTAAGTATCTGTGTAAATAAATATTCTATTGTTTAATTTCAGTGGGATCCCGATGTCACTTACCGTTCGCCTATTAAAATCTTGCAAGGCGGCTACGAGTATTTCATCATGATGTACCCCACGCTGTGCACCAATCCCAGCATACAAGCGCCACAACAGAACAACGATGACTCAGACTTAATCGAAGACATCGAATATCCGTCTGTGGACGATATAACCATGAAGGATGAGATACGCGATCGCGGCTACTCGCCTAGTCCGGGTAGCAGCATGGCGCGCCCTCTAACCTTTCCCAAGCAGCCAGCGCGCCCGAGCGTAGATCGTTCGAGTAAGCTGGCTGCAATCAAGGCGTACGACGAAAAACAGAAGCCCATTAAAGAAATTATGAAGGAGCAAGAGGAGCTATTGGAAAAGGCCCAAGCAAACGATGAACAGCTAAAGCAGGCCTCACAGAAGTGGGAATCACTCTTCACAATAAAGCCCCAGGGGCGTGACGCCTTAACATCAACGGAGCAAGAGCTGCTGTACTACATTATGCAGTTGGAGAGTGCCGCAGCCGATTATGTAAAGTTTACGTTTGTTTATTATTCTACAGCAAAATGCTTTTATGCTTTCTATTTTGGCAATTGCAGAAAATCGAAAATAATCGGCTGCTCGATGAGATCGAAATCTATAAGCAACATAAGGACGACCAAGAGGAAAAACTGTCGCCTAAGGAAGTGGAAAATATAGAGGAGGCTACACGTAAAATTGAAACTAAAATACAAGAGCGACAAAAGTTGGATGAGTTGCACGAACGCGAAAAACAGCAGCGTGAAAAGCAGCTGGCATTGGCACGCGAACATAAGCGCCACCTAAAGCCGCCAAGTGCCGCAGATGACGAAGACATCTCCAAGCCGAAAATACCGCAATTCGATCGGTCGGTGAAGCCGCAGTTGACAGCGGTGCCACCGCCGACGTACACTGAAAGGCAGCGTGACTTCTCGCCGGTGCCCGGTGCCATGGTATGTGCAAAAAACGATCAGCGTGAAAAGTGCCGCTGCGCACGTTTCATGCAGCATGTTTCAGTAATTTGTGGCTTGTACGTCACATGTGTGCTTATTTCGTATGCCGCCAAAAATCACGTTTAAAAGCGCCGGCCACAAAAACAGACCTTTCGTACCTGCTTTTGTGTTTGTAAAGCGCACTTCGGCAAATACGGACAAGACAATTGTTGCTCTACGCAACGAACAGACGAACAGTTGCAATGCGCGAAAATCTATATACCGCAGCGTATCAACATTTCGGTTCAGACTGACTGAAACATTCACGTGAGGGGTAAATTTTTTTTTTTATCTCAACATACTGGTGGAATCTGCAATCTTGGGGTTTATGTAGTGCAATAGTGCGAGCTCGGCTAATATTTACCAAAGTAATCAACCTTATGCCATCAGCTACTGTCGAATATCTAAACAACCAAATTGACATATTGTATGATGATGATATGATAAATGATATTTCCCAAAGAAAGAGGCGTGGCGAAATCTTTGCTCTATGTAGGGCGCTTCAATTGTCCGAAATGCTTTCATCATAGTCACGTTTCTTCTTGCATGCCGTTTGCGTTTGACTGTTGCACTTAGCATTGGCAGGGGTTGAGGTTGAAGATGGCCGTCGAACGACAGCTGGTAGTCTACACTTTCATTAACGTGACCCGGCAAATTGCTTGCCAGAATATGGCAAAGACCTATTTTTATTTACGATTTATACAAATGCACGTTTCACATTCAAGCTGCTTTCCCACCGCATTCCTCATACACACACACACACAGCCTCATGTGTATGCACACAATCGTTCCCTTCCTTTGGCGTCGTCCATGGGTCCCATCACGCACCACACATATTTGTTAGTCGTAATGTCTCTGCTTTCAGCACCTTGTCTCCTACGGTATTTGTCGTTGTCGTGCATTTACCCACACATACATTAGGAGCTTCTTTAGGCCACCAGTTCAGTCGGTCGCTGTCTCTTCTCAAAGCATGTTGTGTTCGCAACCAAACCCGGAGCAACTAACCGTTCAATTACGCTCGAAATTAGCAATAAGTAAAAGATGATTCTGGTGGCCGGAGTGAAACTGAATATACCCACAAATCATATTCGCATCTATACCTCATTTTTTCCACTGAAAAGGGTGCGTTAAAATCAGTAACTAAATATAAAAATCGAACATAGAATAGCAGGAAAGAAAGGAGAAAAATAACTGTGGAAAAATTAGTGATTTTGCACCTAAAATCATACTATAAATTTACTAAAATCAAATTCCAGTTGTATCTACAGACTGATGCCAATAAATGCGCATTTAACACAAGAAGTAAAAAACTGACTTGAACTCCAAGTGAATAGTTTTGCGCCTAAAAACATGCCGAGCATTTTTAAAAGTAAACAAAACATTCAATTTTTTATGTCAAGCGTCAAAACAACCACCCGAGTGTTTGAATTTTAATGAGTTGAGTATGCACCTTGAACGTATTTTTACTTTCAGGGCCGTGGCCTAACAGGTCTGAAAAATTTGGGCAACACCTGCTACATGAACAGCATACTGCAGTGCCTCAGCAATACGCCCCAACTCACCGAATACTGTATCACGGACAAATACAAGAACTACATCAGTCGCAGCAACAAAACCAAGGGTCACATTGTCGAAGAAGTGGCGGCGCTCATTAAAGTTTTATGGAATGGGAATTACAAGTGTGTGGCCAGCAAGGACTTGCGTGTGAGTCGATAATAAAGTCGCACAAAAATTAACATAACGTATCGGTTTCATGTGGCGTTACGCTTTGTCCACGTTCTGCCTTTGAACCGAAAAGGAAATTTTCAATTAAACGCATATTGGTTCTCTCTTCTTCTTTCGTCCGCCACCCGGACCCCAGTTCGTCATGGGGCAGTACCAGCAAATATTTCGCGGTATCGAACAACAGGACTCGCACGAATTTCTCACCATACTCATGGACTGGCTGCACTCTGACCTGCAGATGCTGAATGTGCCGGAAAAGCCGCGCGACAACATCACACCCTCCGAGAAGGCGTGGCTGGAGTTCACCAAAGCGAAGGAGAGCCTCATACTGCACTTGTTCTACGGCCAAATCAAGAGCACGGTGAAGTGTGTTGAGTGCAACAAAGAGTCCGCCACCTACGAGTGCTTCTCCAATCTGAGTCTCGAACTGCCCTCGAATGCGAATGTGTGTTACCTGAGCCAGTGCATGGACATGTATTTCAGTGGCGAGCGTATCCACGGCTGGAATTGCCCAAGCTGCAAGAAGAAACGTGACGCTGTGAAAAAGTTGGATATTTCCAAGTTGCCGCCCGTTTTGGTCGTGCACCTGAAAAGGTACAAATGTGTAGAGGGAATCTCTGACATCTGTAGAATATATATTTTACATATTTGCGAAGGGCATTTTAACAAAAGTGAAGTTATTTGAGTTCTTGCGCACATTTGTAACAAAAGTTTTACTACTTTCAGATTCTATGCTGATCCTGACGCCATGGGCACCTCCTACAAAAAGAAACAGAACTATGTGCGTTTTCCGCTGGAAAACCTTGACATGACGCCCTACATTGCCAAGTCCGAATCGCGATCGGGAGCGCCCAAAACCTACCAACTCTATGGCGTGTCGAATCACTATGGCTCAATGGAAAGCGGACACTACACAGCCTTCTGTAAAAGTGGCAACTACGGCAAGTGAGTGTTGTCAGCGACGCTCAATGCTCAAATTAAATTAAGCTCGCTTTCATAACCGCCGCATATTTCGACATTTGTGTCTTGCAGGTGGTTCAAGTTCGACGACCAGGTTGTTACGCCACTGGACACTTCCAACGTCGTCTCAAGCGCCGCTTACATACTTTTTTACACGTGGCTGCCGCCCATACAGATAACGGACACGAATTAGCCGCAACAGTTGAAGTTGTGCATTCGGCCCGCGTTTTTGATATTTGCAGATTTTTATTACAACAACCATAGCTATTTTTATTTTCGATGCTATTCCATAGTAGAAACCCGGTAACGGTAGCAATTTTTACGCAATTTCCTTGAGGAATGCGCGCGCGCTCGCCGCTAGCATTTCGTTAGTTAGTACGGTCTAGTCGATTAACTTGAAGTTGTTGATGTGAAGCAATAGTTTTTATTTTATAGATTTTGTTTCTCATTTCGTATATCAGCGCGCGATCGCGAATGAAAAATCGATATTTTTGTTTTTATTTTCGTTTACACGATTGATTGTTATTGAATATTTGAGCAGAGTCTATCATATTGAAGGCGTTTGTGTGTATATTTAATGTTGGTTAGTACGCGTAAATGAGGCTTGATTTAATCAACTCTACAAAGAGAAACACACACTCGCGTGGTTCAGTCGTCACTTTAAAATTAAAAAAATCTCTTTCTACCAACTACTTGGCAACTTTTGCAGTTGAAAAGCGAAACAAACAAAGATAGAACTTTAGGAGGAAATTAAGACTATACGTGCATTATAACAGAAATAATTAAAATGAAAACAAATAAACTTTTGAAGAACATACATATTTTTAGAATAATTAAAATCAATTGCTTAATAATAACCGAAGGCACCAATGGAAGCAAACATTTATTTTATATATTAAAAATAAAAGTTACAAATTTACAAAATCTCTAATTTGTAAATTGGAAAAATGCAATTTTGAAGTTTCTTGATGTGATGTGGCTGAAAACATGTAAGTAGGCGTTTTTTCATCGCAATGAAAATAAAAGCTAATTTGGTATGAAAACACATTGAAAAAATGTGTACTTGATAATATTTGAAGTTTGAGTATTACTTCAGCGCCATCTGTTTCGATAAATAGAAATAATGAGAAATCAACAGAATTTTCTTCGCTTATCATAAAATAATCGTAATTCTCAGATCTTAAAAATACCATAAACTGAAAAGTAATTTCAAAGAGTTGAGATATTAGCTAAAATTTTTCGAGTTATCAACACGTGTAAGGCTTCTAAAATTCTCATATCTTCAAAATACCATAAACTGAAAAGTAATTTCAAATAGTTGAGATATTAGCTCAAATTTTTCTAGTTATCAACACAACAGAAATTGAAATTTAAAACTTAAAATTTGAGGATAAAATTCTGCTTTATTTTCTTACGTACTTTCTAATTGTATTACAATTTGGTATTAATTTGAGATATTCGACTTCATTACAACAAATTATTTCCACGCATTTCACTCATTTCACATAGAACTCAATGGCGATTATTCGCAACTTTAGTCAAATTAATGCCCAGTTTTTCTCACTCTGGCAAGGCTCCATCATATCTGAATCAGCTGTTCGCACAGAAAAATGACAACACCAGCCAACCAGCCCAGTTAACTGTCAACGTCTTCGTCAGCGGAGGTAAAGAAAAATATTGCTCTCTTTGGCTCGAGCAATTTCAATAAAACAATACAACACGACCAACAAATTGGGAAAACGCAATTCGATGGAATAACATTTTCAATTGCACTCAACAACGGACACAAATTTTCCGTGGAACATTCAAAAGGAACCAAACAATCAAATTTGCTGGAAAAACCTTTGAAGCCGCGTTTATTAATCCAAACAATAACACTGAAAAGGAAAAAGGCCGTGAACCAACAGCGGGGAAGAAGTTGTGATTGAAAGTGCCACAATGTTTCGCAGTCGCAGTTGGTTCGGTGGGAACTGGAATCGACCGAAGAACCGACTGTCGTTGGAGCACCTCAAGTACCTGTACAGCATACTGGAGAAGAACACCACCGTGTCGGAGAGCAATCGCGGCCTGCTGGTCGAGTCGCTGCGCTGCATCGCCGAAATACTGATCTGGGGCGATCAGCATGACTCGTCGGTGTTTGAGTAAGCCACCCAAGCGCTGTGCGCATGTGTTGGTAGCCAATGTCTAAGTTTGCCCACCGCTTACTCTTCCATTGCAGCTTCTTTCTGGAGAAGAACATGCTGTCTTATTTCCTGCACATAATGCGCCAGAAGAGCGGCGGCTCCAGCTTCGTTTGCGTGCAGCTGCTGCAGACGCTCAACATACTCTTCGAAAATATACGCAACGAGACGTCGTTGTGTAAGCATTGCATTTCGCAAAACAATTTAATTATTATCAGCAATGTGTGCCCCAAATTCCACACTAACCATATTTACATACTGATTGATTGCTGGTCGTAGAAATTGTGGTGACCATGTATTGGGTTTTTTTCAGATTATCTGCTGAGCAATAATCACGTAAACTCGATAATTGTGCATAAGTTCGACTTCTCCGATGAGGACGTCATGGGTTATTACATCCTATTTCTGAAGACGCTGAGTCTGAAGCTCAACACACACACCATACACTTTTTCTATAACGAAGTGAGTGCTGCCTTGATTCTTTGAATAACTCACAGTGTGTACAATGTTTGGTATTGTTTTCGCAGCACACGAACGACTTTCCCCTCTACACTGAGGCCATCAAGTTCTTCAATCATCCCGAGTCAATGGTGCGCATTGCCGTGCGCACCATTTCCCTCAACGTTTACAAAGTACAAAATGCCAGTATGTTGCGGTTCATAAGAGACAAGTGAGTTCGGCAATATTTCACAGTTAATAATAATATTTACTTATAACACGATTCATGTATTCTGTGTGTAAACTGCGCTTTCAGAACCGCAGCGCCACAGTTCACAGTTAATTAATAATATTTACTTATAACACGATTCATGTATTCTGTGTGTAAACTGCGCTTTCAGAACCGCAGCGCCCTACTTTAGTAATTTGGTGTGGTTCATCGGCAAGCACATACTTGAGCTGGACACCTGTGTGCGCACCGATATCGAGTAAGTGGCAGTTGCACCCTTTATTTTCTTTTACCATAATATTGCGAATGTTTTGTGTGTGCAGCCACCAATCGAATCAGAAGCTGTCCAACCTCGTCGCCGAACATCTCGACCATCTGCACTATCTTAACGATATTCTGTTGCTGGAGATAAACGACCTGAATGCCGTGCTCACCGAGCATCTGCTGCACAAGCTCTTTGTGCCGTTGTACATATTCTCATTGACGCCGGCGCCGCCGCCGCCCTCACTCGCCGTGGTCACGCAGAATCTGGCTGCAGTGCTGAATCGCAATGTGAACATTGATATACAAGAAATGAGTAATCCGCGCGTATCCTCCATAGTGGCGCTTTACTTGTTATCGTTGGTCTTTCTGGTTGTGGCACACGCGCCGCTGGTGCACGCACTCGCCTGGGTCATACTCAACGGTGATCACAGCGTGTTCAAAGAGGGCGCCGCCGAAATACTCAACGCCTACGTGGAGCATCGCGAGGCGGTGGTGCCCAGTTTTGCAGAGCCGCGGGAGAGTCTCGAGCAGGCACTGGACACGGTAGTGGGCTCACACTCATACGGCGATGGTGAGGAGGAAGGCGAGCCGACAACCCTCAGCAGCACCTCGGGATCGCATACCACCGTTGAAATAGAGGGCGCCACAGCGGCACTGACAGCACCTGCCAGACAAAACGCTATGCCTGCAGCAGATGCTGCAGTGACGGTGAACAGTGCCAAATTTTCAAACATTACCGATGAGGAAAAAGAGAAACTGCAGAAGATTATGCCGCCATCAGTGCACATCGATCTGAGTCGGCCGTTTCTGGACATGGTCCTGTCCGCGCTGGATTGCACGGAGAATGACTACTTGGCTTTGCTGGCTTTGTGCCTCATTTATGCCATGGCTTACAACCGAGGTCAGTTTTATGTTGTACGAATTGTGAGAAAGTCGAGACTAACTCCTCGCTTGCCTCTAATTGTACGTGTAGTTATCGCTCAACTGTCCAACGCTTAATTACTAAAGCACTACTTCTTCATCATTTCTATTTTTCATTTGTAATGCTTCCATTAAACCGAACGGTGACTGCGTGCAAAATAAAAAAAAACATTTAACTCCCTAACATTTCCATAACACAACAAAATTATTCAAATAATCGTCTTAGATGGTACGTAAGATTTCATTACGAATTTGTACATATTTTAGCCTAAATGTTTCGCCCGTTCTTTGCACATTTTATTCATGTTGTGCATGTTAAACGCTTTTGTAGTTACACTGAGAAATTTTTTATTTGGCTTTTCCTACAGGTGTCAAAAACGAATGGTTCGAGTCGGTGCTCTCCAAATCTGCCAAAGGTTCTTTCAGCTATAAAATGGAGCTGATTGAGCGGCTGCTAAACATCATTACGCTCTCCAACCAGCCCTGTAAGTAATGTTTATGTCGCATCCATTAAATTTAAACGATACTGCATTAAATTTCGCTTATGGTCTAAAATAAATCTTGAAAATGAAATAATTTTGCATTTCCTTCGACAGCCTGCCGAATCCGCCTAATCACCATTGAAATTGCTCTCCAGCTGTTGGTCACCTTCACAAAGCCCGACAGTGACGAAGCCTGCATCACTGAGCAGCAGCAGGACCTGCTGTTCTTGGCGCGCAACCAATCAATGGTTGTCCTCCGCAATTTCTACAAGTCCGAGGACATTTTTCTCGATCTCTTCGAGGATGAATTCAACGAAATGCGCAAAGCTAATCTGAATGTTGAGTTTCTCTGCATGGATTCCACAATCTTACTACCACCAACTGGAACGCCGCTGACCGGCATCAGCTTCACGCGCCGCCTACCTTGCGGCGAAGTAGAGAAGGCACGTCGCGCCATACGCGTTTTCTTTTTGCTACGCAAGACATGCCAGAAATTTCTCAACGAAAAGGAGACACTGCTGCCGCTCAGCAACTCCATGAATTTGGTGCAAGTGGATAATGTGTTGGACTTAAGTGAGTTGCTAGTACGTCTTAATGCTATTACCAGTAGCTGCTAATTCTTGGCTTTATTTTACAGATAATAGCGATCTTATAGCCTGTACCGTCATCACGAAGGACAGCACCAAGCAGCGACGCTTCTTGGTCATTGACTCGCTGCAGCTGATACTGGTTGAGCCCGATGCCAAGCTGCTGGGCTGGGGTGTGGCAAAATTTGTGGGGTTTCTGCAGGACGCGGAGGTGGTGGGCGACAAGGACGACTCGCGCTGCTTGCACATCACGGTGCATCGCGGCGGCGCAACGCATAATCGGACGCCGTTGCTGTCAGCGAAATTCCTCTTCGACGACCACATACGCTGCATGGCCGCCAAGCAGCGACTGACAAAGGTCAGTTATCAGGCTTAAAGTTAGGAGTTAATTGTTGATTAAAATATCATTGCTTCTTAGGGACGCAGCAAAGCGCGCCAAAAGAAGATGTACCAAATCGCACAGCTCATCGAGATGCCGGGTCAGGTTATCGACTCGCCGGTCTACGCTGTGGCGGGCATGCGATCGGGTAGCGGCGCAAGCAGTAGTTCGCGCTCCTCCCGCGAGCATCGTCCCATTCTTTCCACTGCGAATCGTGTGCCTGGCTTTGCAGCGGCACTGAGACGTGACACCGGCACCTCGGGCGGCATCAGTCGCATACAAATCGCCCAGAATCGCTCCATAGAGGGGTGAGCGCATTTGTGTTACAATTGAAATTCGCAAAGCATAAATTATGTTGACGATTTGACGATAAGACCGATACTCAAACCCGCAGAAGTATTTCATTCGATTTAATGATATATTGGTTTTAATTATAACTTAATTTTTAGTTTAAAGCGAAATTACAATTTTATTAATTTTAAAATTGTACTGAGATCTTAAACACCTGTTGGACATTTAATGGTTACTGCCTGCACACATTCAATATCATTGATAAACATTGAAGAATTTAAGAAAATGTTCTTCTGAAGCTCCGACGTTTCTACATTACACCAAAGCATCATCTTTATTTAATTTTCGTTTTCCTGAATGCGCCCTACATTTACGACAACTAGCTACCATAAAAGCAACTTTTCCAACCAATTTTCCAGCATACGCAATGACAACACTGGACGTTCGCGCCGGCGTAACTCCAACACCAGCTCCAACTCGTCCATATCGCAAAATCGTGATATGTACTTATCGTCGGGACGTGAGAACTCGCCAACCAGTTCAACGCAATCGCGTGAACCCTCACAGAACCGTGTGTCGTCGCGACACTCGCGCGACAATAGTCCACGCATGCCCCGACCACGGTAAACAAATCTTGCTAAACTGAGGAATTGTATATTAATGCAAATTGTTTTCCTTGCAGCTCTGAGGAAATACCACTGGAGGACTTTCAACACTCACGCAACAGCAGCCCGCACTCGCGCGGCACCCCCACATCCAATGGACCGTCGCGGTCGCACACGCCGTCACGTGCACTAAACTACGACCAGATTACGATATCGGTGCATAATGTATCGCCACGCGAGACGCACTGCCCGACGCCCACACTGGCCGCACAGATGAACGGCGTAGCAGTTGCGAAGGAGGTGCTGCCCGTGTCCAGTTCAGAGGAAACCTCCTTCATTGGCAGCGAGGAGCCGGCGTGCGGGGGCGATCAGAAGCGGAAAGGCATTATTGAAACGGTTTAAGATATACGGAGGCTTTAACTCTGTCTTTCACGAATTGCATTGTAAAAAAATTATGTTGATTTATGTAAATTAATCAAAAGTGGTAGATGAATCGAGGTTGGATACATTAAGAAATTTAGTAAACTGTAAGTAATAGTTAAGGTCGCTTTAAAAATTGTGACTAACATTTAAATGACTAATTTATATAACAAAAATGACCAGAAATTTGTGAGTTGTTTGTATGTATACAGATATATTTAAGAGGAATTTTAACACATGTTCACTGTAAAATTATATAAATGATTTAATAAAACTCATGAAACGAGATTTCATTACCAAAAAAAAAAACGTGTAGTCTGTGAAAATACAATTTTGGAACTTTATAGGCAAAAGGCCGAACTGCAAATGAATAACGGCTCTGTTTTCAAGTGTATACCTCACTCAGCTGCTTGGTTGGATGACATAACCACAAAAACAAGAGCTGCCTAGCAGTTAATCTCCTCCATTGGATCAGCGTTTTGTATTTTAATTCAGAGAAAAAGTGGGCTGAAATGTCCGCCTATAAGTACACGGACCTCATCAAGCTGGGCACGCAATATGCGCGCCGCATGGACTACCTGTCGAATCGTATCTTCGGCGAAGTGGCGCGCAACACCAACGAAAAATCCATGAAGGTGGTGCGTATGTTTAGCGAGGAGCCAGTGCACAAGCGCGACTACATTGTCAACTGGTATCCACGGCATGTGGAGACGCATGTGCTTATGAAGAACCTGCGCGCCTATGGACTCTTCCGCGACGAACACGAAGACTTCAAGGAGGAGATGAAACGACTGCGAAGGCTGCGCGGCAAAGCAGCACCGAAAAAGGGTGAAGGCAAGCGCGCCAGCAAGAAGTAGTTTAGTGAAATCGTGGAATTAGTAAATACAAAAATATTGTAATTATATAAAAATGCTTTATTTTGAAGTTTTGGTTAACAGTTTGGCTTCGCCCTGAAAGACCACACTGTCGCCCTGCCGGCACTCGTACGCAGCCAGCGATATTTTTCGTTCCTTCAGCAGTCGCACTGTGATAAGGGTCTCTACCTCCACCCGACAGGCATTGGGAAAAGTGAACTTCTGCTCCAGTACCACAGTGCCCGGCCCGGGCAGCTGTGTGCCCATAATGCCGGCCACGACAGCATTCAGCAGGGCGCCGTGTACTTTGCGCTGTGCCTGCGGTGTTTCCGCACTGTGCACATGATTATGATCGCCTGTGAGCATTGCAAACTGGTCCAAATCCGTTTGCGTAAAACGCCGCACCACAGTGAGCTCCCTACACTTAACTGCCGACTGCTGACTATAGAGGCGCTTTAGCGTGTGTGTTAGCATGCTGACCGCTGGAGAGTTCCAATAATTCTGTTCTGGAACCAAAATCCTCGAGAAACAGTGCTGCAATATTGATTACACGCTGATCGTTGCAATGCTCACGCAAATGTTGGATTTTCTTGAGTATGACTGGCGAAGCTATTTGCGGCCTCAGACCAGGACTGCTGTTGGCGGTCAGAAGTTGGAAGTACAGTGTAATACAGTTCAGTTGGATGTCCGCGTGTGCAGTATTCAGCAGCACTTTACTTATTTCGGCAAGGTTTTCCGGTCGCACTACGTAGTCAAAAGCTTGTGTGTCTGCAAAAGTAGAAGTTGTAGTTTCTGGGTGAAGCGGGGATTAACTTTGGTACCTAAGCAAATGTTGCATAATCCGGCCAGCGCGTGTAGCTGCAGCCGTGAATTGGGCAGCGACAATACTTCCATAAAAACATGCAATGCTTCTGCTTCTTTCAGATATGGCCAGTTGAGTGGGTCATAGGCAAAGTTTGCGAGATTTGCGGTGACCTGTTCCTGTGCCTCTGCGTTGACGGAACAATAACCGTTTAGAGCGATGTATATTATTTCATTTCAGGGTGTTTACCAATATTTGTAGTGGTGTGATACTCTTCCACCAGATGAGCGATGAATTCGCGTCTGTTTATGCCCTGTGCTGGTGTCCGGCGTTGCAATCTCTCATAGCTAGAGAACATTTTTTGTGTTTGTAAATATACGCAATACCTGAAAGATGGAATAAATAAACCAAGCTGGCATTATTGGTAAAGTTTGTTTTTTCGAAGATACCTCAATTTACAACCGTGCAACCGATCAGCTGGTATAAAGGGTGGTCCCCTAACGAATTTAGTCCTTCATTGCAGAGAAAAGTTGTCTTAGTTTACGCATTTTGACAATAATATAGTTTTACCAGCGTTGTGTAAATATTTTCTTCCTTCATGTAAACAAAATAAATCAAAAAACAACAGTTAGAGACTCCGCCGATTGTCAGGCGCTCCAAGCAGAACTTGACGCTGTCAACATGTGGTGCTCTCGCAATCGTCTGCCGCTAAACATTAATAAATGCTTTAAATTGTCATTCTCTAAAAGCAACTCTGTCCTTCAGACCTCCTACCGAATCTCAAATACTTATTTAAAATCGCTTACTGATACTAAAGACCTGGGGGTAGTTTTAGATGCAAAGCTTTCCTTCACAAGTCATATAAATTCCACCATTGCCAAGTCCTATGCCATGTTAGCTTTTGTGAGACGCAATAGTTCCGAGTTCTCCAATCCCTACACTCTCAAACTGCTTTACACCTGTCTTGTCCGCTCGAAGTTAGAATATGCCTCGTTTATTTGGAGGTCATATCACTATTGTCACGTTAATCGCTTGGAACGTATTCAGAAGCAGTGTGCTTACTTCTACCACATATGTGGTAGATCTACCACATTTATTTTTAAAATCAAGTTTCTACCACATCTACCACGGAGGGCTTAAAATCGACCACATTTTTGTGGAACATAAATTTTTCTATTAACCAACCTATTACTCCAAGTAAATTAGAGCTTTATGTTGTAAAATTTATGTTAGGGCTGCATTGAACATTATAAGTGAAAATGTGCAAAAAACAACTTATGTGGTAGCACTCTCATCACTTCGAAAGCAGTGCACTACAAATAGTTGACAGTTTGATAATTGTTTTGGCGGCAGGTGCAATTAAAATGGAAACATTTCTAAAAAAGTTGAATAATTTTTGCCTTCATTTTTTAGTAACGTTTAGTTTTTTAGAATATCGCATGACGATGGCAATGCGCTTGGACGGAACGAAGTTTTACCACGCGAAGTTGTGCCTGCTGCTGAAATTTGCGAGTCCGAGCTCCCAAAAAAGAAAAAAATATAGTCAACAATACAAAAAACAATGGGAAGAAACACGGCACAGGTTAAAGTGCATAGAAGAACGTAGAATACAATTAATGTACAAATACAATGAAATACAATAAATGTACAAATTCAATAAAATACAATTAATGTGCAATACAAAAAATCTACCACATTTCATTCAAATCTACCACATTTTTTTCACTGAGTCTACCACATAAATAAAAAATTAAGTAAGCACACTGTTCAGAAGGTTTTCCTACGTTTCGCTCTGAAATCACTACACTTTGAGGATCCTGTTCCATCTTACTTCTCGCTTTGTAACCTCATAAATTTAAAAACCTTGCAGGATACAAGATCCATCCTATCTTTGTCATTTGTTTTGCGGGTTGGTTGACTGCCCTTCCCTCCTAGAGAGGATTCACTTCAACATCCTTTCTAGATCTCTCCGGCACTTTGATTTTTTCAATGTTGGTTTCGTCAAAACGAATTATGCTTTAAATGCTCCTCTTTTGAGAGCTCTAATAGAATTTAATAAGATCTCAATGAATTTTTCGGTGGATTTCACTACTTCTAAAGCAATTGAACTCTGTTTATAATTAAGTTATCGATTGTTACGTAATATTTACATTGTTACTTATCCATTATGCTGTTCTTTATTAGTCAGTAAGGAAACAATTGATCTTTGACTAATTTCAAATAAATGAAATGAAAATGAAAATAATTGTTTCGACGATGAAAAAGATCACAATTCGGAAATTATAAAAACTGTGTGTTGGTAGCTCTGTGACGATAGATGGCGCTTTACTTAGAAGCGGAAGTTTGATTGAAACGCAGCCAAGTTACTTTGCAATCCCGTTGCGTACTTTCTTTCTGTCATCGTCGCTCGAAGTGAACGGAAGCGTCGAAAAATTTATCTGAGAAATGGTAAGTAGTGCTATGAGCTCTTAAGTTAGTGTTAAGCTGGTAATTGTAAAAGTTGTGAAATATTAGAAATAAAAAGCGAATAAGTGAAATTTGTAAGTAGGGTTTCAGCAAGCGAAGTTTGCTAGCAGCAGTCAAATGTTGGGTGGCTAATGCCGCACATAACCTCAAATACTTCGCGCACGTGTAAAATTGAAAAATAGTGAATATAATTAATTTACAAAGGATAATTACAACTACTGTGTTACTGTTAGTTATGATTGTTATTATTTATGAAAACCTAGTGGTTTCTAACAATTCATCATTTTGATTTTTGTTCTGATTGCAGTCTCACCGCAAATTCTCTGCGCCTCGCCATGGCTCCATGGCATTCTACCCCAAGAAGCGGGCATGCCGTCATCGTGGTAAGGTTAAGGCCTTCCCCAAGGATGACCCGAGCAAGCCTGTGCATCTGACTTGTTTTGTGGGCTACAAAGCCGGTATGACGCACATTGTGCGCGAAGCCGATCGACCTGGCTCAAGTAAGTGTTACCGCACTAAGAATAAAGCCGATTACTTCTTAATGATGAGAAACAGTTAAAATTTTATGGTTAGAACACAAATGATAAACCATGATTATAATATAACTAGGGCGGACTGATTTATAGAAGAATCAAAAAATACTTTGCTATGAGCCAAGACACGTGTTTGCTTATGCTGTTCTCTTATTGCAGAGATCAACAAGAAGGAGATCGTTGAGGCTGTCACCATTTTGGAAACGCCACCTATGATAGTTGTTGGCGCTGTGGGTTACATTGAGACACCATACGGCCTGCGTGCCCTGGTTAATGTTTGGGCCCAGCATTTGTCCGAGGAGTGCCGTCGTCGCTTCTACAAGAACTGGTACGTTGCGTTGCAAAAAAAAAAATGCAACTTTCTTCCCTTTTGCCTGTTGGCTGCAGAAAATTGAGTTTCCACGTGGTTGGCTGAATTGTACTTTGGATGATGATAGATGGTATCTGAGAGCTTTTATGAGGATATGTAACAAATTACCATCCCTGTCTGCCTTCCTTCTGATCAAAGTAAACTGCAAGCCACCACGCCAGTTTCTGAATTTGGTTGTACTCAGTTTTCTGCTCTTTTGTGTTTACGTTAAAACATTTTTCACTAAAAAGCAAAATAATTGTAAAGCACTTGGATCAGTTCGCTGAGAGGGCTTTTTAAACATTTGCTAGTCGTGTGAGCGCCACACTAAACTACAATTCCATTGTGAATTTGGTTTACCTATGTGTGAAAGTTGAAATCGTGAGCACGACATGGAAGTTGTAATCTCCGCTCGCTTGAAATGGCGATGAGGTTCACTTCCGTTTCTCTCTTTCCGTTTTGCCAAGCGTACTCGCCGGTGTTCCACTCGTCTGACGAAGGCAGAGAAGTTGGTAGTGTCGTGTGCACCCAATGGAGCTGACTGCGCAAACACGACTAGGCACTAATTGAAAGCGAAACACCGCCTACCCGCCCCCCCTGTATGGTGTGCAGTTGGATTGAGCAACGTCTGAAATTTGTGATTTGCTTCGATTCAGGTACAAATCCAAGAAGAAGGCTTTCACCAAGGCCAGCAAGAAATGGTCCGACGATCTGGGCAAGAAGAGTATCGAGAATGACTTCCGTAAGATGATCCGCTACTGCAAGGTCATCCGCGTCATTGCGCACTCTCAGGTAATTATTCCACTACACAGAACATAATGCAGTTTTGAAGTAAATGCGACGTCCTTGGTTCGTCGGCGTTCGGATGCGCCCGGCTGTCTTCGGACAAATGGGTGTGTCTGTCGTTGGTGTTCCTAAAAGGCGGTCTTGCTGTGATACTCAATGCGCAGTTATATAACCGCAACGTCGCAGAACAAATTGCCCTTCGGGTGGCGATTCTTGATATATTCCAGTAACTGTTCGTAGCCACTCAGGCCTTGATCGCGCAGTTAAACCATATCACGGACAGTCTCTTCCTAAATAAAGCTTTCCTATTGTATTATACCGCAGTTATCGAACTATAATTTTTGTTGTAGATCCGTCTGATCAAGCAGCGTCAAAAGAAGGCGCACATCATGGAAATCCAACTGAACGGCGGCTCCATTGAGGATAAGGTGAAGTGGGTGCGAGAAAATCTTGAGAAACCCGTGCAGGTCGGCAATGTTTTCGGTCAAGATGAGATGATCGATTGCGTGGGTGTGACCAAGGGTAAGGGTTTCAAGGGTGTGACTGCCCGTTGGCACACGAAGAAACTGCCGCGCAAGACGCACAAAGGTCTGCGCAAGGTTGCCTGTATTGGCGCCTGGCATCCTTCCCGTGTGTCCTTCACTGTGGCCCGTGCCGGTCAGAAGGGCTATCACCACCGTACCGAAATCAACAAGAAGATCTATCGCATCGGTGCCGGCATTCACACCAAGGACGGCAAGGTGAGTGCAGTGTCAATCTAGATTTGTAATCTACACCAAGTGTGCTGATAATGATGATAACTTCATAAAGTTCCGACATCAAACAACTTTCGATTGAAATCCACATGATAGTTAAATGATAGGACTGATTGCATTATTTGTAAAAAAACGAAAGTCACTACGCAAATTGTAGCTAACATTACTCCATTTCATGTTTGCTTCTGCAGGTTATCAAAAATAACGCTTCCACTGAGTACGATTTCACCAAGAAGAGCATCACACCCATGGGTGGCTTCCCCCACTACGGTGAGGTGAACAATGATTTCGTAATGCTGAAGGGCTGCTGCATTGGCTCTAAGAAGCGCGTGATTACCCTGCGCAAGTCATTGCTGCGTCACACCAAACGTTCTGCGCTGGAGAAAATTGACCTTAAGTTCATCGACACCTCGTCGAAGATGGGTCACGGTCGTTTCCAGACACCAGCCGACAAACTGGCCTTCATGGGACCACTCAAGAAGGATCGCATCAAGGAGGAGCAGGCAGCCACTACTGGCGCCACCGGCGCCACCGCCGCCGCCAGCACTGCTTAGAAAGCAATAACTGTGCAAATTGTACATGCAATGTGAACCGTATTGTGTGCGGTAGAATAAAAAGATACAAAAAATTTAAAATCCATTGAGTTTACTACTTATGCACCGTTGTGGGAGGGACGTAATGGAGACGTTGCGCTGTGTGGCTGGGGGAATTTGTTGAAAATGATTTCATCCTTGAATGTTGGCTGAAGCGTTGAATAATTTCGCTCGAAGTTCAAAATTATTTTCTACTCGCCATCACACATTGAATTGCTTATAGCGAAAATCTTGAGTCGCAATGAATTTGAATTAATTACTAAAACTGGTTGCTAGTTGATTTCACACAATGCAACTTGTCTGGCATTGACACCCGTGAAGAGTGTACGTGCAAAAATCACGTATGATGCTTCAAAAATAATTTTTTTCTCTTCAAATGAGATGGCACTTTTTCAACAAACTGAAAGGCCGCGTCCTTGCGTAACGTCGCGAGCTAACCTTTTAAGCTAAGCAGCTAATGATGGATTGATTGGGTGCTCGTCTCCAATTAATTTTGCCAAGTTGTTTAGTTGATTTGAAGGAAACACATTTTATTGAATTTTGGTTAAATCTTTATTTTTCAACTTAAGGTTACACATGTGTAGATGAGGTTTACTTTGTAGCATAAATAATCAGAATAGTAATCTATTACTGTCAGCCGTTTCATTACACTCGCTTTGTGATTTTTTTTGCTGTTTATGGTTTAATGCGATTCTTTATTAAAGATTCAATATCACAGGCAATAGGATGTCGTCGTATAAGGTACACAATTTCCGTTTGCGCTAACCCATACATTATGTGAGGAATCCCATCGTAAAATAATAGTAACTTAACTTGCGTTACAAAATAAATACAACTACACAAAATATACGCCTTCGTAAAGAGAAAACTAATACATATCAAATGGTTGGTGTACCGACAATTTGAAAGCCGTCCGTGCGCGCATTCGCCGCCGTTGGGCGGCCGGTTCCGGTCAGCGAGGCACTCCCAAGCCGGCTGGCGGACATAACCTCAATTTGCAGTGGTGTCGGCAGGGCCGTTCGACCTCTAGTGAAAACGCAGTCCTAGAGGCACGTCTAACGGCTAGCAACGAAATGTTGTAAATTTTTAATTTGTGATATTTGTTTTTGTTTGTATTGCGTATAAATGATGGAAAATGTGGTTGGGTTGAATAATTGTCGTGCGTTACAATAAAGAGCCGATTTGCAATTTAGTTGCTCAGTTTCGTACTGTAAAGTGAGAACAAGAACAGAGGAAAGGAAAGAAACAGAAAAGTAGTAAATTAGAGTGAGGCGAACAAAGCGAAATGATGGAAAATATAAGTGGTCGTAGGTGCTAAGACTAGTTAGATTTGTAAGTTTAGCATTTAGTTTTTGTTGTGAAAATATGCGTGTGGTGGTTTTGCATTTGGATTTTGTATTGTTGGCCTAAAGTTGCAGTATTTTGTCGCTTCATTGGCTTTTATCGAGTGGGACCTTAAACTAAATAACTACAACTAATCTTAAGATTGTGTGAAGCATTACTCTTCTTTGGGCTTCTTGTCCGTGAACAGGTATTCGTTGGCCATGGTGTACGCCAGGCCCAGAGTCAGCGCGCCGACAACGGTGCCCTGCGCGGCAACACGCAGCTGCATGAGGAAGACGCTGGTACTCATGGTGCCGCGGTTCTTGTACTTGTAGGCGCCGATCAGGCCGGCCGTTACGAAACCCGCCAAACCTGCAAGAAAGTAAAAACAAAATCAGCAAAAATAACACAATTTAACAACAAAAAATACAAAAAAACAGAACAGTTGAGAGCAATGTGACACAACGTGCGGCTGTGACGTTATCACACTCCGCTCGGATCACAATCAGTGCCAACGCCAGTGAATCAAGCAACCAAACAGTCTGTCTTCTGTCACTGATAATAGCGCTGCAATGCAGACAGCGCTCATCAGGCCAAAACAGTCTGTTTGACAACAGCTGTTCTCCGAAGTGGGTGCTACAAGCGGCTCGGTAATTCATTGCTCGTGTGGAGCATCGATTGTTTTTGTTGTAAACTGTTTGCTCACTGCGCTAATTTTGTTGTCAGGGCCAAGAGTATTGCTGCGCAAACAACAACAATTAAAAGAACCAATTTTATAGTCGGCACATGACAGTTGCGTGGTCTATTGAACATGTTGACGTAGCTGGCGGCTAAGTTGCCGAATTTCACGTCATTCACGTGTGCTGCGTGAGACGGTGAGAGCAAGTGCGGGTTGGGGAAATTTTTGGTAGATGGTATGAAGCAGTGATAATTTGATTGATGATAATGATAATCACTTTATCACTGGTATAAAGTAAACTGAGTGAATACGTTTTTGTATACATCACAAAATGGCGGGTCAAGGGGTCAGCCCTCAAAGCAATTACAGCTCGATGACATGAAGGAGTTTTGTTTACTCCTGTTTGTTTAATTTATGTTAAATGTTTCACATTTAGCATTTATCACCACAACGAGTTCAAATCAACCGATTAAATAACTTTATCATCACAATGAGAATTCCACGATACAATAAACAATTTTTTGATAACGTACGTCAATTTGAATGACAGCAAAGAGAAGACTTGCAACCAGTGCACTAAAAATCCTCGGAGCGTTAATGCAATTAATTTCTCTTGCTCTCTCACACAAGGTGTTTTACAGAACAGCTGTTCGAATAACGGCATTGCCACAAAAACAGCTGTGATGGCACATGTGGAAAAGCGAGGTTTTTCCCCACGAATTTTAATAGTCAAACTCTCTGAACTCTCTCTAATTGGGATATTCGCAGATAATTTCTCGGGTACTTTTTAGTGATTCCGGGCAAAACACACTGTATGCAATTTAAAAAAATACATTTCCCATGTTTAATTATTTTTTAAGATGCAATCGTAGTTATTTGACTTTGACCAAGTTTCTATAAGCTTAAAAAATGGCACATGACTTGCAGATACACACGAAAAAGCGTATTTTTTGTCAAGTCCACAGCTGTCTAAGCAACATGACAGCAAAATCGCTGAATCACACAGCCAGTGGCCTACGTGCGAATTTGCAAAAATGCAATAACAAAACCAGCAAACATTGAGCGCTAACAATTGACGGTTTACTGAGACAATATGAAATTCGCAAATTGCCAAAAATCATATACAGTGAAGGTAACCAAAAACAATTAGCCCATGCTTTGAGCGGAAAAACGCTCTTCGCCTGGCGGCGCAATTCGCGCAAAGTGTTACATCATTCACACAATGTGAATTTTTCCACAGCGTGTGCTGGCGGCTCGTTGCCGTGCACGTTAATCTACATTGTTCTACAAGCATAACGAGCGTTTGGCTGAAGCTATTAAGTAACAGACTTCAAAGTGCGCTCCCACAGCGGCAAATTTCTTTAAAGCAGCCAAAAAGCCACCTTGCACCTGACACTTGCCGCACACGCAACTAATGAAATCGAACATGGCCAAGGTCAAGTACGCGCATCGTGACTGTGACGCTGCCTAATGTGCGGGGCGCGGGGTGTTGCTTAATCAGCGGGTGGAGGCAGCCAAAAAAGAAGCGCGTGTGCGGAAATGTACGCTTGACGTCAGGCCGTCAGCCACTGGTTTTTGCTTCTGTTGCTAAGGGCTGCTCGCAACACACATTTCCGTTCTTCATAGATAATCTTAGTGAACCATTCGCTTTAAAGGAGCAGTTGCACTTACCAATGATCATGAATGGCGACTCCTTGACTTTCCTGGTGAGCTTGTTGCCCTGGTTCTCATCGCCAACTTCTTGGAAATACGACTTGGAACTCATTTTGTGTTATTGCTGCTTTCTATAATAACGAAAAACCACATGACATTAGAGGAAAACACACACGGCAAGTTGATCGATTGCCTTTAACTGATTCCACACTGACCGTCAAACAAAATGCAATCACTTTGTTCAATACGTAGTATATTTGTTCAGTTCTTTCACTTTTGTAAACTGAGAGATTTTCTCTTTTTGTTGGTTATCTCGCTGTCACGATTCGGAATCGAGTTAAACTATCTGCCGCGAATGACGATGAACGTTTGTTGGGTTTCTGCGTTGGGTTCTCTGTTTTTAACGCATTGCCAGTGTGCCTCGCCCACCCCACGAAATGTGTACCAGTTGGCAAGTTATCGTCAGCGAAATTTTATTTTGCGCTCTGAAAACGCTTTGCTCCAAAACAGCGTACAGAACGTCGCTCTTGGAGAAATGTATAGAAGATTTTCAGAGATTTTGACATATTTATGTATACATATGTATATAGTACTTCTCGGTAAAACCAATAAGGATTTTGATCACATGTTTTCAAGGTGTACTAATAAGTTGAAAGCATAGTGAAAACCTTTTCACCATACCAACTTATTACCTTTTTAGCAGTGCTATGTACTGTTAATTCCTTTCTAAGGGCAAACAAATTGCATGTCTATAAAAAAAAATAGAGTTGAATGCAGAATGTTCAGCATTAGGCTTGAAAGAGCCTAGAAGAAAGAGTTGGAGTATCATATAACTGTAAGTGACGATAATAATAGCGCTACAAAGTAGAAAGGTTCCTATTTTGCGTGTGTTCCTGAATGCATTTAAAATATAATGTCAGAAACTGCATTGCCGTGCGTTTTTTTTTTCAAGAGACAGCACGTTTTCCCTAGCATGTAGTTTCGTTTTTGGTGTCGGTTTTGGTGCAGAACGTATTTCCTATTTCAAACAAAAATGTATTTTTAAATTTTTTCAAACAGCACAGACGGGTTATGAAATCTGGCATTTGACATTAACTGCCAAAAAATAAGTGTACGATGAAGCATAGTATAATAATAAATAATTAAAGAGGGTACGCCTAATGTACCTCTATTTTGATTGACAAATATTGTCAAAAAAATCATCAGCAGAGTAAACAAAGTTCTATTAAAATATACCTGAACATTTTTCTTTTGCTTTTAGTACGATTTTATTTGAATGAAGTTGCGACTGTGGTTGAACATTTTTTGAACTGACAAATTTCAGACATCAAAATTGACGTCATTTCAAAATATTTTGTTTATTTTGAGCGGGAGAGTTTTGATTAGACTACTTTATTATTATACTATGCGATGAAGAGAGAGTTCTTGCTATCTGGCACACTTTATTAATTTCACTATGGGTGATAGCAAGGTGATAGCACTACGGCAACAACAAAAACCCCATGTATTTTGTTAGTGCTTTTGGGCATCATCATCAAATCAGAACCCACAGCAAGTGGGCGGCAATTTTGACAGCATGCTCATTCGGGAATAATTAAAAGAAAAACTTTTAATCAGCTGTGGTGCTACTACTTCCTTATAAATTTGCCTTGCATGTTTTTTTTGTAAAACGCAATTTTGTAGACTTGGAACTCTTGTTTATTGTCGCATTTCGCGAAGCGGCCACACTCGCAAAAACAGCTGATTATTGCGCAGATAATTTCGTCATACACAGGGTAAACGCAAAAATTAAATCCTTATAGTTACGATATTAGTTATACTACGTTTACATTGAACCCAAATGCGTAGTTTCAAATGAGTCATTTCAAAGTGTTTACATTGCCTCATTTGCATTGCATTTCATTTTGTTTGGCAACTAATGTCAAATGCTCAATGCTCATGTCCTCTTGCCGCAGCTCATAGATCAGCTCTTTTCCGGCTTCTGACTAAATCATTTGTTTCTTTTTTGCTGCCTCTATGTTCTAAACACTGCGATATTTGAATACATGTATATTACACACCTTACATGCTAAGAATATTCTACATATTTAAAGAAGACGAAAATTTCAATTCAAATTTTCCATTTTGATAATTTTCGTTTGTTTTGATTTTGAACTGTCAAAAAGAACAAAAGCTTTTCGAGCTTTTGAAAGCGCTTTCATTTTGTGATGCGTTCGATAAAATTGGTCATGTTTTATCGCATTTGCTTCGTCGTTTTGTTGAAATGAGTCATTTCGTAGATTTGAATTTGTATGGGGAAATGCGTGATTTGACTTCGCATTTGAGAATTTTTGCCCAAATCACGCATTTGGGATCAATGTAAACGTAGTATTAGGGTCGCCAAACGGATTGCATGTTCCAATAAGAAAAAAAAAGTTTTTTTGCGAACCCTGATTTGGGATAGCTAAAAGAAATGAAATTTGTTTGTTGCACGCTGGTAATATTTATATCATTAGTTTGTATTAAAAATGGCATGCAAATTTACATTTGTAACAAACAGGCACATCATGGTATTATACTGGGAAAGTGAATATAGATTCTAGCCGAGACAACACCCAAAACTTTTAAATCTTTATATCACTCTGTTCCGTTGAAACGATTAGCGAACAGATGTTTCAATTTGCCGCCTTTGCAAAAATCATTACCGGCTCAATTTCACAACACAAAACATAGTCGGAGTCTCTCAACAAAGTGGACTGAAACAATGGACAGTTCCAGCACCACAAGTTCTTCTTCCACCAGCTGTACCACCGCCTCTACTTGGAATCCCAGTTACGATGTGCTTGTCACCGATAGCGAAGAGGAGGAAGACGAGTTGAAGCCCAACTACAAAGGACGCGAGGCGCTGCTCTTTGTTGTGGACGCCAATTTGTATGACAATCAAGAGCGCTTCTGTCAGGCGCTAGAAATCATACGCAGCGCGCTCATCTCTGGGCTGCTGGTCAGTAGCAAAGATCTGCTAGGCGTTGTCTTTGCCAATACAGAGATGAGCCCAGATCCATATGAAGCCGGCTGTCTGGACAATATTGTAGTGCCGCTTAATTGTGCGGTTTTCCTGCCACTGCGTCAGCTGTCCAAGGCCATAGTGGAGCACTATTTGCGGTTTCTGGAAACGGCGCAGGCGGATTTTGGCAATCTGTACGGCATTGCGGACAACGGTGGCTGTGGTGACTTTGCAGCAATGCTGCGCCTGTGCGTGAATTTATTCGAAAACTCGCAGCTCAAACTGAATTCATCTATGCTAGTGTACATGACGGACAGAGAGACGCCGCATCCGCCACAGTCGCACCAATACCAGATAGCGTTGCAAAAGGCTAGAGATCTCGATGGCAAGGCGATTGAGTTTCAGGTGGTACCAATGGTGGATGAGTTTTCGTATGAGCCATTTTACAAGGAGTTTCTCACGTTGGTCGAGGGTGAGTACTTCGGTAGCTTGAGTCGATTTTCGAACGTTCTAATGAAGTTGTTTCCTTGCAGACGGTGACATTGAAGCTTTTGTGCCACCGAATGCTGAGGAATTGCGCGATATGCTGGCAGATCGCAAGCTGCGACAAAACTTTCTCAAACGGTCGTTAGGTTATTTCCAGCTATCGCTGGGCACAGATTTGGCTCTGTCCGCACAGTATTACAACTACTTTCGGCGTCGATATCTGCCGCGTAAAGTGAAGCTGTTGCGCAAAGACAACGCTGTAGTACAACGAAAGCAGGTAATTATGGCGCGTAAGCAGCAAGCCGAATCGATGGAACTTAGTGAGGAGCGCGAAGTGAAGACAACTGGCGGCTGGTACGAGATTCATCTGGGCGATATGCCCATTCGTATCACACCCGAGCAGATGATGCGCGTGCGCAACCTGCACACACCAGGCATGATGCTGCTTGGCTTCAAACCGCTAACCGCTTTGCCCGACAATTTGTTCTACAAGCCATGCGATTTCATGTATCCAGACGATGAGGGTATCAGCGGCTCGAAGCGACTGTTTTGCGGGTTGTGGCAGTGCTGCAAGGAGCGCCATAAACTGGCCATCTGCCTGTTCATGCGCAAGCGCAAGTCAATACCGCGCTATGTGGCGCTGGTGCCCGTCGAGGCGAACGACAGCGGGCTTGGAGCTCGGCCAGGAGAATTTTCACGTCCGCTTCTCTCTGGCGACGGCTTTAAAATCATCTATCTGCCTTGCGACAAGCACATACGTCACATCAATTTCACGGATTGGAACAGCCCGGATAACGCGGCGCCCACGGCTGGTGTTGAGTTGTTTGAGAAGCTCGTCGGCCGCCTGCGCACCAAGTTCCAGCCGAATTTGTTGGCAGATCCCACAGTCGAGGGGCTACAGTCGAACTTGCTCGCCTTGGCGCTGAATATAAAGACAGATAACGCTGGTCTGACCGACATGCCCGACGCGAGCAAACAGGACGATCGCATAGCCAAGCTGTGGCCGCAGGTCGAGCAGATATTCGGCGAAGATGTTGAGGTGGCAAAAAAGCGTACGGCCTCGAGTGCGGCCACAGGTGGCAACGCACCCAAAGCGGCCAAGGTGGCAGTGGACGACTTGCAGCGCTACGACTATGTGCAGCAGCTGGTGGCGAATGACACGTTGTCGTCGTGCACGGTGGCACAATTGCGCGACATACTTAAACAGCACTTTGAAGTTCAAATGCCGACAACGGCGAAGAAGCAGGCGCTCATCAATCGCATCAGTGAGCTGGCCAAGTGAAACTCCAATAAACTTGTTACCTTTATTTTAATCAATATGGTTGATTTTTTACTTTTTAATACTGTATTTTCACTGAAAATGAAAAATGCTACATAAAACATAAGCACAACACACAAAAATTGCGCTTTGCGGAATAGCGAATACATAGTTTCCACAGGGCCAGAGATGCTCCAGCCAAAAATAATAAAATTGTACAAATTATAAAAAACAACTATGTACGTCTACACAGTCAATTTGCCGCTGCACTTCTACGGGCTTTATGTCTTTATTTTATTGCTTTTAAAACAAGCAAAATACCTGCGAGAGCACAAAGCAAGCAAGAAAAGTGCATCAAATGCGATTTTTCGCAGTTTTCTCTTGGTTACTTGAAACCCGGAGCACAATTTGATAAGAGTAAAAGAAAGCAAAAAATAAATGTTAGCCACCTACAGTCAATAGCCAACAAATCGACAACGCCACAAGCAACTGGCCAGCAGCCACGCTCACCGCCCACTTGCGGTGATTACGAAACGCCATAATGACGGTCATTCGCTGTAAAGAGCAGCGACAAAAAATGCAAACGACAAACAAGCAACACCCAACACCTGCAAAGTGAGCCACTTTGAGGGCAGCAAAAGGGAAATGAAAAATTGAGCGCGTATTTGTAACTTTTAACGATGAGTGGGGAACGCGCAAAGAAAGCCGGGCAACTCGATTTCTTGGAAAGTAGTGGCGCAGGCGTTGAAAGCGCACGCTGGAGGTGTGACGGTAATGAGGCTGAATGCAGTGTAAATCACGCGCGGTCAGCGACTGCAGCGTGTTGGAAAAGCAGTGAGCGTTGACTTGAACGATTGATGGATGTGTGGACTTTTTAAATGTGGCTGCCACTTTTGTTTAGCGTTGTTAGCATTTCTTAATTTTTTCCCCCAACTTTTGGTTCTAGTTAAAGTTGTTAACCGTTTGATCCAGTAAGAGTTGGTTTTTGGCTTTGTGTCTGTTATTTAGCCCGCATCAGCATTAAACAAGCTGAACATTCTTTTCGAAATTTGCGGTTTTATTACTAATTTTATTTTTCTTGTAAAACTACTACAGAATAGACGGCACCGAATCGGCTGAGCAATAGTCCACTTTGTTGGCGTTTTATTGCTGCAATTTAAAAACATAAAATGTGCATGCAACGAAATTCTGCTGAAATAACGCAAATGTGACGAAAAGTTGCCGATAAAAAGGCAACGACAGTTTACAAGCGCATTTTATATGGCAGCCACTTTCGCTAGTGAGTTGTCATAAACTGGAGAGTAATGTTTTGTTTGTGCGCAAGTGTAAATTTGCTACTGATTTTTATTTATTTATGTAACTCGAGAGAAGTCACCGGCGAGCAGCGCAGTTCGTGAGTTCAATGCGCTCGCCGTGAAGAAATCTCTGGAGCATTGCACATTTCAGACGGTCTAACGACTATATTGCGTGTTGCACATGGCCGTTGTTTTGCTTATGTGTGACACATGTTGGCATTGAATTTATGATAAATTTTCCTTGCGGACTTGTCGCGTGTAAGTGTGCGAAAAATTCGCTCGAGCAAAACGAAAAGCGCAAAATGTTATGTTCGATATGTTGGGACAAGCGTTGAGCGCCATGAAAACAGTGCAAGATGTCACAATGGCAATAACAACAATAACTAAAAACAAAAACACTAACACATCCGGCAGTTGTGCAGAAATGAAATGTTTTCCACAGTTTTTTCAATATTTCGTTTTGGTTTTTTATTTGTTTAGCATTTTTATATTTATTACGATTGTCTGTGCTATTTTTGGGTTTTAACTGCATTGGTTGTCTGCCGTTGCTGCGTCTCGCCTCGCAGCGCGAATGCAATTTATCGTTTCCGCTGCGAAGGGGCAAAAATCGCAAGAAAAACGCAAATATTTTCGACAAATTGCAATAAAGAAAAAAGCAAACATTTTCTCGAGCAAATAAAACATTTCCGACATTGGTAAAAATTTGCACAAAACGAATAGAAACAGAAAAAAAGCATTGCTGCAGAATGGCAAAGCAAACGAGACGCTTGAACGCCCCGTGCAGCTGATGTGTGGCGGCGAGAAGAAATCAAAGCGACAGCGTAGGGAAATCGGAGCCTCACGAAGACACAGCCTAACCCACGTTCGTGTAGCCATAAGTGCCACAAACAAATGCAGCGCAAAATTGTGGAATTGCATGCAAAATTGAACTAGAAACGGTTGAGCATCGAGTCTAAGGGAGCCGGGGGTGCTTGAGTGAAAGACGATTTGCAACATAATTCGTTTGATTTGATTGATATTCAATACATATGTTATTGTATTTTTATATTTTGTTTTATTTACATTATGTTTAAATTGTATTTTGTTCATATTCTATATACATTTTATTAGGTAATATTTTATTTATATTCCATTAGTATTATTTACTATACAACCCAATAGACGCACCTTAGATAGCGTTTATAGAACATTTTTAAATCATATTTTGTACATTGCAATGCCAGATTGAAGCAAATTCAACCCTGTCTCGCCTAAGTGCAATTTGCCTGCAAACAAAATGGAACAGACGGGCAAAAGCCAAGCATACGAAATTGGTAAAAGGCAAAGAAGAGTAAATACAGTCGACACACATGTAGCGCTCATAAATGTACACCAGTACAACAACAACATCAATAACACCAATACCAATAATACAAAAACCTAAAGCAGTACTTCATATTATAAGCAAACATCATTTTTTGGAAGCATCAAAAATGGCAAATAGACATTTCTGTAGAATTCGCAGAATTTGTCCCAGATTTGTATGATTCTATTTTAATTTAATTTACATGCCGCATTCTACTTATTCTAAATTCGCGTAAAATGCGAACAATAAAACAAATGAATTGAAATGAACATTGGAAATCTGCAAGAGATAACGCGAGCAAGCGAGAAATCCGAAAGCAAATGTAAAAAAATATGCGCAACTTAAAAAGGATAAGCAGGAAGTGCGCGCAGCTTATGGCATTCCTTTGGTCGGCAGTATTGTGCTCGCAACACGGTCAACATGTCATCCACACGTGCTGAGGGGCAGACACAGCAGCAGAAGTGGGCACTGCAAATGGCTACAGCGATAGAGAGAATTTTTCAGCTGCGCCCAGCGATGCTTTTTTGTGTGCTTTTACTTTCATGAAGCCGCGTGAAAAATATGCGACACAAACATGCACTTGTAATGCAAATTTAAAAATGCCATGGCCTGGCCGGCGTTGTTGCATCTCTGCTGTTGTTGTGATGACGACAGTTGAAATGCCACCATGTTGCACGGAGGAAGCGACAACGCAACAAGGTGCCGCTCACTTCCTGTGGCAGTCCATATGACGGTAGATAACAAACACTCAAGCCTGAAGTTAAAAAGCGGCAAAGTACAAACACACACCCATACTGACATAGTTACTTATACACACCGACACAAGAGAAATGTGCGCCACAGCTCGACTTTATTTCACTGTGTTGTGTTGGCTGCGGTTTATAAAAAAAATCGCTTAGTTTTTGTGGTTGTTGTTTTCATGCGCTTATAAATAATATTTTTTCGGAAGTCAGACTTGTTGTCCTTGGGGCGACCAGGTTGTGCTGCCTGGTTAAATATGCAACAATTGTCGTTGCTGTGGCAGCTGTAATGGAGTACAAAATAAACAACAACAACAAACCAGCAAGCACTACTATTGTCACCGAGATGTAGTGGCAAAGGTAGAAGGAAAAATTTAATTCTCATATAAACTTGCAATTTGCCACATATCGCACAGTTGCAGGCGAGCGGCTGCCACACAGTTGGTGCCACGCTGGTCGTTGCTGGTGTATAAGCGCATTGTGTTGTTGTACACTAGATGCAGGTACGTAGACCACATAAATGATGGTGAAGGAGTGAGGTAGCTGGAGCTGTTGTAGGTTAGAGCGAGCTGGGACTTGTCTTTGGCTAAGGTCGGCAGACAGTTTGAGTTGCATTGAAACGTGACACGCCCCCTTTGGGCAATGCCTGTTACGATCATCTGAAGGTTGAAGGTCACGACACTGAAGTGACTTTATGTTGATCTTCTAATTGGCATGAAGAAAGGGTCCACCATAACTGATTGATCCTATAAGTGCCTCAGTCTCAGAAGAACTCGTGCTTCAATTTATGTGTTAGTGATCTACTCTCCATACTTGGTTCACTGTTGAGCTTACTGACCTGTCAAAAAATGAAACTGGTTTCTTTTAACCCTCTACTGCCTCATACGGCCTTAAGGCAGGGTCCACAAAAACCTAGAAAAGTCCACATACATTTTAATTTTTTTAAATCAATTTTTTAGGGCATGTTATAGATAAATTAAGTTGTCATTTCTTTAATTTAGCACGGCTGTAAGCATCACATGTTTCCTATTATTATCAGTTGAAATTTGAATTTCGTGGAATTTAGTGGAAATAATTATTTCGTGAAAAGTAAATAAAAGAAAAAATATTAAAAATACTTTTCGTTGAAAGATTAAAACAAGAAAATTATGAGTGAGTACCTTGTAATGTAATTTATTGATTTGAAGTGTTTTATAGTGAAAAAATGGATTTACAGTTACTTTTTCGGCTTGGGAAGCAGACTGCCTTTAGGCTGCATCAGGCACCAAAGCGAAAAGATTTAATGCATTTGGTCACTAACGTATACTTGTATGTGGTTTCCGTTTTATAGATATAGAAAATTGTCGGTTTTATGGGACAAAGAAGTACAGGAAGTATTAGAAAACTTGGATCCCGATGTTTTCGAAGAAACTGATGAAGAAACCGTTAATGAAGTGTTAGCTATGTTAGATTCAAAGTTCAAAATAGAAAATTTAGTTAAAAGGAGAAATTTTTCCTCTTTTATTTGATACCCATATCTTCATCATTCCACAACCGCAAATATTTAAAAAATGTTTGAAATGTGTATGTCCTTCAAATTGTAAAGTCCTTTAAAATGGACTTTGGGACAGAAAATGAAAAACTGACTATGCCAAGTTACTATAAATGATCTCTAGTTTCACGTCTATATCAACATTTGGATGGGTCTCGGTCAAAATGTTTTTTTTTGTCGCACGGTGTAATAAATGTAAAGTTCACTATCACTCACTGCTTCATAACTTTGTCATTTTTCTTTCGATTCTATTCATGTTAGGCTTGATATTTGCTCAAATAATATATATTTCATCCTAAATTTTAAAACCAGAGGAAATAATTTATTTTATCCACAAAAAATCATTCCAAAATTTATGATTTTTGAAAATGGTCGAAAAACTCATATTTTTTACAACTTTCACCGTCAGTAACTTCCCCAAACCTCATCTGATTTGGACAATCTATATATTGCTGGAAAGGCTAAGGTATTATCTTCTGACCGCCGGACAGCTAGTCGGATGATTCGTTTACGAGATATGTGCTCATAACTGAAACAACAAGGAAAAAACTGGTTTTTCGAAGATTTTTCGCAAACGCTTCTTACAAAAATTTTTTTGATCTCAGTTTCGTGTTCAGCGGCCCAAAGTTAGTCTAGAAAACACTTTTATTTTTAGGTGCATTTTTTGTATCGAGTAGTGTAATCAATAAAACGTGAATCTGTTCATCAGTTAAATTTTTTAGCTTATGTGCCCAATACGGCCTGAAGGCACGCAAATTTATATAGGTTCCACGCCCACACAGAAGCAAATTTTTTTATTTAAAAAATTTTCCCTTCTTAAGGGATGATTCTAAAACTACATGGTGAACAATTTTTCGACTTAAAAAAAAATTGGGGCAGCAGAGGTTTAAATATGAGACTGAATGTGTAGAGTCCTTTGGTTCAGTCTCAACTGTAGTAGCACAATGGGCCCACTACGGCCTAAGTGAGCTCCTTGGAGCTGTCACCGTGGCACAACAGCTCCATGAGCATTGACTGAAGTCTGCACTTGCGTACCTTGCAGTTTGTTGTATTAAACCATTCTACTTCTTGCTTTAAAATTTTAATTATGAAATGAAAAAAAGCCATTTTATTTTAAGAATGAGCCCTGTTCATTGTGTAAACACGCCGACGCGCTTATTATAATTTTCGGTATTAATTGTTAAAAACTGGCCGTGGTTAATGTGAAACGCCAGGAAAGGCAATAAAATAATTACTTCAAGCGTAAAGTAGCGCAAACCTCGTTGCGCCCACAGTCCAACGTCTGTTTTCTGCTGTGCTCATTTGTTTTTATTGTTATAACTTTACAGCTTGTTGTTGTAGTTGTTGCTTGTGTTTCTGTTGCCGTTACTGCCAGCAACAAGTACACATGTCGTACTCAAGTGCTGTAATATTAACATATACAGAGAAAAAAAAGAAAAAAACCCCTACACCAACAGCAACAGCAGCAACGTCAACAACAATAGCAACAATAACAACAGTAGCAGTACCCACTTCTCTGCTTGTTTCGTTGAGTTGCTTACGTTGAGGCAGTCCGCTCGGTTGTTGGCAGGTTTTTCGTTGTACGCTTCACTCACCTTTTTCACCTACTCGCCTCTGGTCGTACGCGCCGCTGTGGTTGTCTGCCGTGTGCTCTTGGCCTTTTGTGCTGGCAACTTCAGCTGTTGCTGTCCGTATTGCATTTGTTGCTGTTAATGTTGAATTTTTAATAAGTTTAAAGGATATTGTGCGCTAGTGCGCTCTTGTGGTATTGTTGTTGCTGCTTTTTGTTTGTGATTAAAGCAGAAAGTTGCGCAGATATGTTGGCTATGCGGCTGCAGGGGACTTGCGGACGGGTGCGGGTGCTTGTGTGTCTGTGTCGTAACCACACGTTGTGGTCATGTGTGGCAGCGGCTCCGACGACGTTTGGGGCAATTTGTCAAACATTTTAATGTTGCTTACGTTTTAACTTCATAAAAAGCCGCACACATACATTTCTGCACACGCAGACGCATACGAATGTCGTATGTGTGTATGTGTATGGTGCATATTGCTGAAATGGCAACTCTAACAGCAAGCAATTAGCAATTTATGAGCTCAGTTACAAATATCGTACCCGCACAAAAACACACAACCACCCAAACGTACGTGTGGTGTGCGTAACAGCATTTCACCTGGTCTAATGTTTCAACTGTGACCACGGTCGTTGTTGTTGTTGCTCGTGAAAAGTACTCAAAATGCACGTTTGACTAAGCGACTGCAACAGCGAGTAGTGGCTGCAAAAACCGGCGCTCATAATATGCGCCAGTAAGTGCCGGTCTGCCATGCCACCCAACGGGCCGGCGACATTTATGCGCCGCAATTGCGTGGGTGGCGTCTAATTACTTAGCAGATATGTATTTGAGAGGCGCGTTTAGTGTTGGCGCATGGCCGTCAATGCCGTCAGCGGCCTAGCGATGGCAACACCGTTAAGTGGCGAGCTGTTAATTACTTAAATTAGCACACGCACACACAGTTACAGCCACACACACACACGCACACACACATGTAGGCGATATGCACTGGAACGTAGTCATCAACACATTTGGACAGGTATAAATACCGCCATAATTAGTGTTAAACAATTACATGCAGACAATGGCTGACGTTTGGGGCTTTTGGCAATAAAAAAATTCGAATTTCCTACCTTAAGATTTATGGCTGAAATTGCTGAAATTTAGTATTCTGACGCCTATGTATTTATTGGAGTTTATGTACAAGTGATTTCATTTGATAGCATTGAACGAGAAGAGGACAGATTGAAGGGTTAGAAGGCGGTGAAATCGATCGCTTACTGTAAACGAATAGATCTGCAGTGCGTTTGTAGGCCTGAGCAACGTTTGAGACAGAACCAAGTAGAGAGTTGTCTGTGACGTGTTTATAGATTTGGCGTCCTGACTGATCTTCCGACTAAAACTTAATGTAGTGCGTAATCAACACTATCTATTATATATTTAGCGACTTTTGCTGAAATACCTAATTTATCAATGTTTATTAATTTGCACCAAGGCTCCTCTAATACCAAACTTTATTCTCATACCGAGAACAGTTGGACCGTCGCACAGTGATTCGTTCCATAGACAAAATTCAAAAAAATTTATAGTCTCAGAATTTAATGATTTTGATGTCATTTGAAAGGTAAAACTCCAACTAAGAAAACCCCAAAAAATCTGTGCAAAAAATTAATTAGTGTGTGTGCAAAAGCGGCTCAAAGTTGGAACTTTTCCACAAAAAATTGTAAACACATATTTTCTGCTTTTTAGTCCATTGAGTAAAAAAAATTGTAAAAATAGATACATGGTAACCAAGAAGTTGCTAAAACTTTCAATATAGATTAATAACTGATGTGTTCATTTTCGCTTTTAATGTTTTCTTAAAATTTGCAAAGCTGAGGCTTTTACTTCACTTTTAATTCAGAATATTTTTCTAAATTAAAAATCTGAAAATTGACAAAACTTAGAGGAAAATATCTAAAAAGTATGTGAAAGTATGTTCCTGAATTTTTTTATTTTAAGAAGCATTCTTTCTTTGTCGGATAATGTAATTACATCCTCCGATATCTTCCGATCTCAGAAAATAATTCAATTTGAAAAGTGGTCTAAACACCTATTTTTTGACAAAATTTATTTTATTCATCCCTAAAAGTATGCAATCAGCATGAAAAATTGAAAAAAGTGCACAAATGCAAAACATACATCTATTATTATCATTTTTATTGCAAAACTAAAGGGTCCTAATACAATTTCTGTTACTCTTTGCAATTATCAATGTTGACGTTACCGATTAAATGTAAAATCTGAAAAATCTAGCCAACACGCTTGGTGCTATAGCTTTCCAAAAATGACAAAAATTGCAAATTTAAGTCTCAGGTATTGGCAAACTACAAAATTTTAAGAAAAACAAAATGGAGATTTCAATTCAGCAGACCATGCTTAACTGGCATACCAAATTTTGTGAAGAACAGACCACTCCTTCTAATTTTGTCCCGCGGTTGTATGGAGTCGAATCACTGTGCGTCGCCGAGTTCAGCTCAAGTCCACGCAGACTTTAGCATTTGCGGCAATTCGTGTGCGTTTGTGAGTTTGTTTTTAAACCATCACAGCGTTCCTTCAGCTTGATTATGCGGCAAAGGAAATTGAAAAGTGGTCGTGCCATTAGTTCGTCCCTTTTGAGTGAGTTTATAAATGTTGCGCACAATTTATTTATTTATTTTTCTTCAATTCTAATTTAACTTCAATTAAGTTTCATGAATAGTTTTTTGATCAAAAGTGAAATTGCAAATGAAATTACAGTTAAAGTAATTTCCGCTGGAGCAGCACGTGGCATGGCTCGTTATAAATTTCCATACCAACAGGCACATAAGCACACACATACACACACATACGGGCACCTTCAATGTTCCCTGCCCTTTTGGTGCTACATTGAAAAACGTGCGGGCAGAGGGGCAGAGAGCAGCAGCGCAACTAAATTCACCGCAAATACCAACGTTGGATTACTATCACAGCATGGCCGGAAGCGCGCGATTGAAAGGTCTACATGTGTGTACGTGTGTTGGTGTGAGTGCGTGTCTGGCGGTATGCGAGCTGACAAGAAAGAAAGACAGAACGAAAAAAGGAAACTGTGGCAGCAAAGTAAGAAAAATAACATCACAAACAGATTGATGCGCTGCCATGTTTTTCGGTGTGTGTGCGTGTTTTTGCTCGGGCCGGCCTTCGGCGCATATGATGTGCCGTTATGGTTGTTATAGTTTTGGTTCGGTTTTGCTTAACCAGCGTCGGTGGCGCAACGCTGCTGCGCCAATAACCGAACAACAACAACAACAACAACATGAGGGCAACATCAACAACATTGACAGCAAAAAGCAACAAGAGCGACAGTCGCAGCGTCACAGCATGGCGTCAAATTAATCAAATTGTCAATTGTGTTGTTGATGGCATGGCAGCAATGTTGCTTGAAAATTTCCATGTTGCTGCTTTTTGACGTATAATATTTGTCTGTAGTGCTGCTTGTGCGTCGGTCGAGTGGTGTGCTTTCGTTGGTGTGGTGATGTAGCAACAACAACCACAACTCACAATTTTGCCAACACACTACAACACAACAAAAACCAACACATATGAACTTCGCCAATTGCGCTTCGAAAGAGTGAATGATGTACGGTGTGACAGCGACAGTCACGGCGCAGCGCCAGGCGGCCACACCCACTTCGGAGGCAACCACCAAATCGCACACACACGCAAACGCAAATCAACCAACACCAGCCAGCAGTCCCCGCCACGCACTTGTTTAATATGCGGAAGATGACTTTGTAAGCGGAAGTGCGTGCGGTATTAGGCACCACACCGTGTCGTGTCGTGTCGACGTTGCTGTTGTTGTTGCTGTTTTTGTTGTTGTTTGTCGTATTTGACTTATTGCCGCGTGTCAGCGTGTGACTGTGAGTGCCTTGCGTGTCTGTTTGTATGGTTAAAGTGTGCAAGATAAGCGAGCGTTATAAATTGAACGTCCGCCGAGTGACGCCTCTGTGCGTCCTAATAGCTTGTTTGACTGAAAATAGACGATTGAATGGGCCGCGGAAGGGGAATGACGCATGGCATTGAATTTTGTTCACAATTCAAAGTCATTGGTAAATTTGGTCGAAATCAGAAAACTATATGTTTTTCTAGAAACATAAGATTTTCCATGAAAATCTACAGTTCGAGTGGTTTTTATGGTGGTTTCTGACTAACTTCGCAATGGTTTTCTGTCACTGTTACTGATTGCATTTGCATGGCATTATTGAGTATTAATTTTGACAATAATTCTGGAGTGTGTGTATTACACATTATTCACAAACTGTTCGTTTCAGAGTTGGGGTGGTTGAATTATTTGATTTACGTAATTTGAGCAGATTGCCACATATGTAACAATTTTTTATTTTCAAGCGGGTTTTCTGCAGTCATGATTAATGTTACTTATACGCTCCATGTGCCCAACATGATGAAAATCCACAATTGTTCCAACACAGTTTTAACTTGCGGCATGGTTAACATTGCTCATATGCCACATATAGCAGCAATGAATTTGCGTTTTACATGTATCTGAACAACTTTTTGTCATCAAGCTATGACATTCATACTTATCTTAAATTATACAAAATTCTTCTCAATATTTGAAAAGTGTTTTTTTTTAAACAATCATAAATAAAAAGATGATTACTTGAATTAGCTTCTGATGCTTCGCAAGGCCCACTCTTCCCACTTTTTCATCGCATTGCAAAAATGTCACTCATACGCACCGTGAAATGCGTAGTGACAACATGCTATTTCTGCATCTCAGTTGATTTAGTAACTTTAGGTCGCACTTTTGTTGGGTTTATAAGCCTTTGGACTGCCTACACTGTGCAGAGAAGTAGTAGAAGCGCATTTAAATTATTTGTCTACTCTAACAAAAGCCAGTGTTCACGTAAATCAACTTACACACACATACACGCACAAAGCTGCTCGCTTAAACCGAGGCAATTATTTCAATGCGAAGTGAAATTCGGATTCGAATTTACAGCTAATGCTCAAACAAATAATTTCAGCCAATTAATTACAATTATCCCCGAAGCATGGTCGCTGCCTGCAGCACTACAACAGTTGGCCGAAGATCTGTCATGGCGAAAATGCTCAGAGGCTATTGTCGGCCGCAGTGCATGTGTGTGTGTGAATTGTGTAAACATGTATGCTTGCATATAATCGAGGTAGCGTGTGTGTGTGTGAGTGCTTAGCTGGAGTGGAGCATATTGAGCATATTGCATTGAGGTAATTCTCGAAAGCGAACCGCAAACAGCTACTACAAAGTGTGGAGCGCGTAATTGTGCAGTGCAAAAGAGAGCAAACGAGTGCATGGGAAATGCCTGCCATTGCAAAAAGAAAATAGAAATTAATTTAATTAACTTCATGTGTCATGCAAAAAATACATAAAACCAGGGTGTGTGTGTCGTTTGCAATTTTACAACTTCAGCTTCGGTTGCAGCGCTCGCTCTAACTCACCAACTCACTTGTCAGCATATGCATGAACAGACAAACACACGCACTCTCATACAGTTACATGGGTACGAGTATATGTTGTGAGCACATGTGTCCACACACGTGCATGTGTATGCCTATGCATGTTTGTAGATATGCGAAATTGTATGTTGTGTGGTAAATTTTCATTTCAACAGCAAAACACACACACTAGCACGCTTAGGCACAGTTATAGCTACACGCTCGAATTGCAGACGAGCTTACTACATGCAACAGCGTTCAGGCGTTGCATGTGCAAAGGACACTTGCATGAAGGGGAACAGTTGGTGGACTTTAAAGTGAGGTAAACGCTTGAAGCGCACACATTGCAGCTTTGGGCTGGTTACTTTGTATCCATACATTTTTCGCAATAAATTTAATGGTGTAAAAAATAAATTAAAAAAAACTGGAAAATGAACGAGGCAAACATTTTAGAAAGAGAGAGAAGTAGAGAATTCCAAGAGTTGTGTTCTGTTCTATGAATAAAATGTGCATTTTTTCAGCTCCATTTGCGAGCACTCAATAATGTTCGTCTGCTTTTTATATGTTGTACGTATACGACAAAGAAGATGCACTCATAATCAAAGGCAATTAAAACGTAGTGCCCTATTTGCATATAAGAATTAGACGGACGAGCACGACAACCACGCTCAGTATTTACTTATTTTGAGTGTGTATGTTGGTGACTACACTTGGGAAAAATTCTGTTGAGAACTGGGCTAAGCTATTTAATATACTCGTAATGTGGTACTGAAGTAAGAATGGATGCTTGGATGTTGAATGTTTTCAAAGGGAACCCATTAAGCTAACAGCTCAGAGAACATATCGATTGAGTTCGAATTTGAATTCATGGGTCTGTGAATATTACTTTATGCCGCTGACTATTGTTTAGAGTGTATACCCCAACAATCGAGACAAGCCACTACGATTCGCTCATAGACGCGTGTTCATATATACATACATTTCTATGCACACTCGCATGTGTTGTAAAAATGTCATTAAAGTCACACTTGCGTGGCGCAGTTAAATCCGCTGCTGGCAACTGGCAACTGGCGAATGGCGTTGGCCGTATAAAGCATAAAACACGATAACGGTTTGACGTTTACCAAATGGCAGCAGTTAAAGTTGTCATTGTGCAGCACAACCTTATACCTACGCTTTTCCCCGCTCACTTGTCGCCGCCCGCGATCCATTTGCGACGACAAAAAGCACAACACGCAACAGACACGGCAACAGCAGAAGCAGCAGCAGCGACAGCAAAGAGCAGCAGCAACTGCAGTGCCAGCAATTATTGTCGCTGGGGAATTAAACTTATGAAAGTGACAATTGTCAATGTTGTGCATTAAATGTAAAAACCGACTGCGCTGTGTGCTAAGCATTGAGAAGCGGCTACGGTGGGCTGGAGTTTGCGTAAAGTGCGCACTTGACAAATGAGTAGACGCGGCGGTTGGCCGCGTGGGGTTTTGCAGCGATGACAGTAGCACTCGAACTATGTATTTATGTGTTGTTTGTGTGCGGGTGGTTGGGGTTAGAATTGCACTTGGACAGTGCAGTGGAATCCGCTTGAACATTTGCTTGAAATGAATTTTAAAATTCATTGGTTTTGTGTGTGTGTTTGTTTGTATGAAAAGTTACTTGTGATACATGCGATCTAATCTATTTAATTAGCGTCTATAACAAAAATAGCAACGAGTTTGCACGCTTTTTGAACCTAAACCAGCATTTAGTGCAACGTAATTGGGGGCGTATGAGTAATATTAATTAAAAATTACATTGAAAACAACTGAGAAACTTTAAGAGCAAACATATTAATAAAGATTTGGTGGTAAATGAGGGCGTATGGGTACCAAAAATTCGAAAAAATGTGAATATATATTCGATGGTGCCGGAGGGCGTATGAGTGACATTAACCCTTTCGACCTTGAATTTTACCCTGTGCCTCGATATTACTTTTTGGTATTTAAATCATGAAACACTTTGCCTAAGAAGTGTGCACACGACATTTGAAGTCGCCACGCCTCTTTGTTAGAGTTCTATCAAAGTTTACTTTTAAACAATGTTAGCTTAAACCGGGTTAAATAAATTTTGTATCAATATTTCTTAGTTACAGAAAAATTATTTAATATTTATGGAAAAAGACAAAATTATCACTTTTTGATTTTATTTAACCATTATTCAAGAAACAGGGTTTTGATCAAACGCGCTTAATTCGTAGACTTCAATTAGAACACAAACTTTCCCTGATATCGCTGCAAATTATTGCAAATTATTTTGAGGATAACAGTAAAATTTTTGTAGTTTGCTTTGAATTCACTAATAAAAATATTAATTTGTTGGTGCCTACTTAAATTTAACCTATAAATCAATCGTAGCTTTTGCTATAAGATGACAAATAGGCGAAGTTGCTCTCAGGCAGCTTTGGGGTCAAAAGGGTTAATGAAAAGCAAACAGAAAATAACTTCAAGTGATAGAAGGTATGCTGTGGGTCTCATGTGTACGTTGCTGAAAAAATATTAGGAACAAAACTAAAAGTACGCATTTAAAATCGAATTGGAAAAAATTGACAACGTTTTTGATTGCAATTAATTAGAGACCGATCAAATCAAAGACTTAAGCTTCAAGTAACCAAACACATGTATTATTGTTTGTTATCTTGCTTCATGGTTTTCATGCATTTGTTTGTATTTCGAAATCTTTCAAATGGCCAAAGGAAAAAGCGTTTTCATAGAAAGCGAATCAAATTTGCTGCTATGACTTAAATGATCCTTTTGAGATGTTCTCTATACTAGCACCTACACGTACTTCTTTATATGAGAGTGGAGAATAAGCAGAGCTTTGGTGTCAAAAGTATTGAACACACAAAAAGCAACAAACATGTGTGAATGACAAAGGCAAGAAATTGCACGAACAAAAAAGGCAGTTTAAAAAAACCAAACAACAAACCTTCACACAAGTGTTGCAAAAACGTTAAAAGAAGACAGTGAGTCTGAGTAAAAAAGAGCAACAAGGAAGCCAGAAAAACGTCCTAATGAAATAAGTGAAATCCAACGACAAGCAGAAAGCGGTATGAAAAGCGAAATGTGAAAATTTTGCTGTTGAAACTCATTTGCGACTTGACAAGCTTGCCACAATGTTGCACACATGTGTGCTGCGGTGGCACATTTACATTTCGAAAATAGAACCCATAGAGAACGATGGCGGCATTGTCGCCGCTGTCGTTGTTTTGCCACATGTCTTGCCACACACACACACACATACACACATATGCTTTGCTTTGCAACCTACACCACCTACACAAATATTTGCGCGTGAGAGTGGGTGTGACGCACGTGAGTGCGGCAGCTCATAACGCCACTGGCTTCAAGTTCAATATAAGCAGTCGTCGAAAAAAGGCAGCTAACGAAGGTATTACACATCGTTTTCCTCTGTGGTTCCACTCGATTTTTTTACTTGAGCATGTGCTACGCTTGGTTGTTGTTGTCTTAAATGCGAGTGGCAAAGAGTTTCTGCGGTTTGCATTGTTGAATTTATCATTAAAACGATACCAACGGCGACACGCGAGCATTAGGCAGCAGCGACAGCTGTTACAGACAGCTAGAATTTCTGTTCTTGTCACTGTCGTTGCTTACGCCGCTGTTCTTATATGCGTGTGTCGCGAGCAACAAAGAAAAATTGCAGAAATTGAAGCAAGCGCGATTTTTAGAGAATGCATTTGTGCCCAAGTGGAGCAAAAACAATGGAAAATAACAATCAAACTATCGGCACTTGTATGAAATTTTGAGAAATTTTGCTGTTGCCTGGAATCAGGTAGCAACAACTTCATCCTACTTTATGGTGCGCACAAATTCTACGTACGAAATGAATGCAGTACCTGAGCAATTACCACACTTTATGTTTTCAAATGTCGCATTTTAATTTTCCTTTATGCCATTTAACTTGCCCCTCCCTCTAAAAATTCTCATCCCTCTTATTCACTTAATTTCGTTTTTGTTTGTTTAGTAGTTTGCTCATATAAGTCATGCTCCTTTTTTTCATTTATCTCCTTTCATTTATCACATTATCACTTTTCTCATGGTGCTTGCTGTGACCCCTTAAAGTATGCTTTAAACTGCACAAACACACAACTCTTCAGACATCAAACAGCCACAACAGCCAACAAAGTTTATTTTCTCTATTTTCCAGCTCTCTCTGTCCAACTTGCTTGCAGCTGCTTGTGAGGTGCGAAGCTGCTTTTTTTCGTTGTGAACGCACGCGTACGTATGTGTTTCGCAACACTTTTACCTTTTAACTCGACGGACAGTTGTTACAGCTGGTTGTCATGTCGCGTGTTGGGGTGTGAACAATTTTACGAAGCGTAAAATTCCCGACAGAAATTCTGAAGATGCGCATTTACTTTTGTTTTGCCGATTTTGCAGCGTGATGAATACGACGCACAGTGTTGCGAGTAGTGACAAAAATGCCAAAATGCAATTGTATAAGCGCAAAAATCTGAGTATGAGGTTTTGTTGGAAATACTTCAATTAAGAGAATTTCGAAGTTTTATGATTATGATGAAAATATTAGATAACATAGAAGTTATGAGCTCTTAAAGTACGCTCTTCCAGCGTTGAAAAAAAATTGTGTACCATACAAACAGAAAATTTTTGCTTTGATTTGAGGTTGAATATTTCAAAATAAATTATGAGCAGGTCCGTAAAAGTTACTATTATCGTAAGTTTTATATAATTGGTCTTGCCAGGCCAAAATTTTGCTGATTACTCTCACCTCTGAGCAGAACCGTTATGATGAAGTAAAGAAAACGAGTGAATAAAAAGTTAGTTCAAACTTTAAAAGTGATTTTAAAAAAACGCTAAATATCACTTTTGAAATTTTTTGATATTTTGCTTATGCAAGTATGTACATTACAATTGTTAGCTGCGCATATTTGCGTGAATGCAAGCTATTGGCATTTTTCGGTGAAGACTTGAGTGCAAATTCGCGATATTTTCACCGTTTGGGTGAATGCCAATGCAATCTGTCAAATAATGCTCTGCTGCTGATGGAAAAATTTGTTGAAGATAGCTTCGGAAAATCAATTACGATTACTGTTATTTTCGAAATAGAGGGGTTAATGAAGTTTCGATAGTACACTTTGATTTTTTTTCGTACAGAACCAAAAGTTGACCACCTCTGGGAGGCGCCCTCTGGTGGTGAATTTTTGAAATTGAATTAATTTTGTATTTTTGGCATTCAGGAATGTTGACGATTGTTGAATAAATCATTCATATCGGTTCAGTACTTTCCCAGATACGATGTTTCTTCGTATACTTTACTACATTTACAAGTGTGGAGCCAGTTCCATTGAAAATTACTAGTTTTGTATGGCAGCCACCTTAAGAGTTGGATGTAGCGGTTAGGTGTGTATAGAAAAAATATTCGGAAGGGAAAATAAATGGGGGTCAGTCTTACATATGGTAGGTCTGGGACCAACCTGAAAGCAGCGGGAGCCCACTTTTTAAAAACGATGATTTTGTATGGGAGCCTCATTAAAGGTTGGAGATAGGGGGTAGGTATGTTTGAAAGAAATATTCAAGAGGAAAAATTAGTGGGGGTCAGTTTAAGATTTTAACCCTCTAAGAGCAACTTCTGAGCAGCTGTGGAGCAAATTATCGAGATTTTATTTTCAATGACTTTTGAAAAAAGCGCATTTTATCTATATACACATTTATAAATAAATTTATATTAAAATAAAAATATTTTGAATGTAGCTTTTATGAACTAAGATAATTTTCATTGTTAATATGAAGTTTTTTCAAATCCATTTGTATGGGAGGTGGTCGAAGTTTTGGTTCGACTTCACTGAAATTTTGCACAGTAAGTTCTTTATTCATACAATAACTGTATACAAAATTTCATTTCCGCTATATGAACTCGCAACACTGTGCGACGTGCTGCAGCGTACCGGCGACGACCCAGCGCGTCAATCGGTGGCGCACAGTGACAGAAGTGGCGATCAGTTGCGAGGCTGAATGCTTTTTGGACAATCAGTGATCACAAAATTGAAATATTCTTGTCTAATTAATGTAAAGAAATAACAAATAAACAATTTTTATATAACAAATTTATGTGCCAGCCTTTTTGGTAATTTTTTTTTGTCGGAAAAATTTTGCGCATCGGTGGAAACTATCCATTATACTTTTACTGCAATTCAGTTTGTCCAAGTTTGCCTTCAATAGTTTAAAACACACACGCACAAGTTACAGTTTTATCAAATTTCATTTAATCCAAAAAATTTACACTACAAAATTAATAAGAAATCAGTTGTTAGTCTTCATTCTGCACCACTGTCAGTTGCGCATATTTCTTTTCCATTTTTATTATTATTATTTTTATTCGTCAGCGCCGTGCGCTGGTTGTTGTTGTGGATGCAACCACATTTACAATCGAATGTATGTTGTTGCATGCGCGCACAACCTGCACTTTTCACTTTGCGTATCAACAGCATTTTTTCAGCACATGTTCGCTCCCCAGTCGTTTGCCTCGCCTCGCCACACCGCACCTTGGCACGCCGCGTCTCACAAACTTTGCTGTGGCAATTCTTCACCAGTTGCTGTTTGCAATTATTCTAGCGTAAATTTCATACTTTAGTGATATTTTATTTTTCCAAATCATACGTGTACGTGCCACAAACGCTCGGCGCTGCTGTAGCTTCTTCAATACTCGGCACATGCTACGACGCGAGCGGGTAGCTTACAAATGTGGCAAGTAGAAACAGCAACTCGTATTGTTGCAGTCTGGGGAGTGGAAGTTTTCGTATATGTTGCACGTACATGTATGTATGCATGTATGCGTGTATGAGTGTATGATATGTTGGTGTGTTTGTTGGACGAATATGGCTGGATGCACATGAAAAGTGAATTAGTAAAAAAAAACAAAAATTAATAAATACGTGCCAGTGAGAGAAATGTGAATAAAAAGAAAGCAAATGCAAACAATTTTCTTCACATGCCGCAAATATTTGCAATGAAACCCTAAATAAGTGAAGTAGTAAATATTGCTCGCCCTTCCGATCGCTGCGAGCAGCTTAACGCAGGCGGAATGAGATGAAAATGCAATAAAAAGAAAGAACTGCAATTAACATGTGAAATAAAGAATGGTTGAGAATTAAAAGAAATAAAAATAAAAGGAATACAAAATAAAATGAAAATTAATAAAATAACGAAAACATATACATTGATGCATGATTTGTAAAAAGTGTACTATAATCTGTAAAAAATTTCTTATAATAATCTCATTTATCGGCTTGAAAGTATAAAAATTGAGATTTGTATGTAAGTTTCGTCAGCGATTATTTTTTTTTAATTTTCAATATGACATTTTCAAACACTCGAAACAAATGCACAACAAGTTTCCGATTCCATTTTTGTATTTCCTAGACTCGCTGCACATTAGCTGAAGCTAGTTTTTGCTTTCACGTTTATTCAAATTAAATTCTCACTGCCTCTGGACACTTTTGCCGCCCTTTCACTGCGCCAAATTAGTGCGCACATTTGATTTGCTAAATATGCAATTTTTATTGCTGTCGCTTTAATGAATTCGTACTCGTTAGCGGACCGCACAAATAACCACAGCAACAGCAAATGTGAGAGCAATAACAACAAGTACCAAGGGTTCATTGATATCTTTCGCCCGAAAATTCAGTGCAAATCAGCCTCACCTCACTGGCAAACCTCGCACAAATTAAACCCTATAAATATGCAACGAAAAGTTGCGTTTTTGGTGCACACTTTTTATGCGCCATTGAGCGGCGAGGTGGAAAAGTTGCTTTTGCCCTGCGCACATTTTGCATATGACGCTTCGCAAGGAGCAATCAAAACAAAATAAAATAAAAAAACGAAACGAAAAAATTGCGCAAAGTTCACAAATGCGTAAACACTGCGCCTGGAGTTGACTCGAGTTTAGTTGTTGCTCTTGTTGTATCCTTCGAGCAGCAACATTTTGTTTTGCTGCGGCCAAGTTTGCCAGCAATGGCTGCTATTTTATTTAACGCTAACGCTGCCTGATAAATTAATGAATTGAATACTTAATTATGGGCGACGAAGCAGCGGGGAGCGGCGGTTACACTGGCTTCCACTACTTTCATACTTGCCGCACAACATTGCCCATGCTCAACAAAAAAAGTATACTGGCCTTAATTATTGTGGCAACAAAGTTTTTGATTGCCGTTTTTTGCTACATGAAAAAAAATACATGTAGAGCGCAAACAATTTGAGCGGAAAATTGCTAACCAAATTTTTCACTGATGTGAGCGTCGCTTAGCCATTGGCCATTAAATTAAATTAATAAAACGTGCAGTTTTCATTCAATATTCAAAGTAATAGTTTTTGATTTCAGTTACGACAATTTGCTGCTTAAAAATTTTAATTACTTGGAGTTGTAGATATTCAATAAAAATATTTGTTCACTGTTCTCACTTGTTAAGATTTTTCACATAAATCACTGAGTACAGTCATTGTCTTGTTATGGAAATTGTTGATAAATTTTATTGTTGATTGTTGTAGCACATACAAAAACAAGAAAACAAAGAGCAATACTGAAACAGCAACAAAACCAATCGAATAGTAATACAAAACGAAATAATACAAAGTCAGCAGTATTGGTTTCCTTCAACACACACACACACATATACACAATGACTCTTATAATATATTGTTGTTGCTTTTTCTATTATTGCTGTTTTCGTCGTTAAAGAGGTCGACGTTGAATTTGGGCAGATTACAGAAGCGATTTGTGCGGCTGCAGTGAAAAATTAAGGTTTAAGTTGTGCAATTGACATCGTATTGACTTATGGGCGGCATTGGGTGGCGGGTATAGGTAATGAAAAACGCATGCGGTCACGGCACACACCCAAACATATGCGGCGAAAGTTGAGCAAAACTCTCAAATAAAGATCAATGACGCACTTTGTACGGGGGGTTAAGTATACGCCATGTTGGGCTGGGCTCGGATAGGCATTGCTGGTCAGGCACTGAGGCGTTCAACACCTTGATGGCTTGATGGGTACAATGTTTCGCAATTTGTAACTTAGACGTGGCCATTTTTTTTGGCAACAACAACTACTGCATGTGTTGCAATAACCAGCAAAAGATTTGTTAACTGACCATAGAAAAAACTGTGAGAATTTATAACAGCGGCAGCGTAGACAGCAGCAAACAAAGTGTAAATATGTTGAATGCCAACTGGTACATGACACTTTGACTGCAACGCACCGGTGAGTCAGACAATGGAACAACAATGGGAAAATGCGGGGCGTAGCTGCAACGAAACGGAGACAACTAAAGTGCGGCAAATCGGAAAATCCGCAAATCGTTGGCATTGATGGGCTTTCGTGTTGTTATTGTACAGACTACAGAGTCTTTGTTGTGCTGTTGCTGATCATTGTTAATTTTCTTGTTGTTGTTGAATTGACTTGTGAAACTCGAAACTGCAAAGAATGCCTGCAATTTTGCCATTTTGAAAGCGGACCTCACAGTGCACGTACAAGTTGTGTGGCCGAATGCTGGCTGGACTCTGACTTCCGACTGGCTGCTGAACGTGTTTACACTTGTTGGGTGTCATGTGTCGCACGTTAAACGTGCACATAACTTATGCTAAGCAACAATGGGCGATTTCGTCGAGTTCGGCATGCAAGTGGCTTCGAAGACAGCGGCGGCAAGCAGCAACCAGTGTCGGAATTTTCATGTTGTGTCAATTGTTGTGTTTGTTGTTGTTGTTGTTTAGGCATATGAAGGAAATTTTCCAATTGCTGCTGGAAGCTGCAGACACTACGTTTCATTATTGGGCATTTGCGGTATGCCGCACTTGCAGCCCGCTGTTTGACTTAGACAGCCGGCGGTTACTGAGGTAATGAAATGATTTGCGTACTTTGCAATGTTTTAGGTCAACAATATTGTTGGTAATGTTGTTGAAGTGGTCTTTATTGCTGCTATGGTTTGTGGTTTTCGACGGTAGCTATGACACACAGACATTTAGACGCTCCTGCGTGACTGTCTTCTCTCTCTCTTCCTGTTGGGCAGATTTTGTATTGTGGCTTTTGTATGTAACTATTAATAGTTCAAATGCTAATTACGCTCAAATGCTTATAGAGATGAGACCAAAAATAAATGATGCGCTGTCATACGCTTTGATATGACAGCAAACGAGCTTCTCTCTAGATTAAGCAAAAAATAAAAAAACGTAGGCAAAAGGTTAACGTTGCGCGGCAAGGTGCTGGTGCAGAATGGCAGGCATCAAGTATAGGATTTCAATTATGTTGATTTGAAATTAAAGATTTAAGGGTAGGGAAATGCCAACTGACAACGCAAACAGCCACAACGAATGCTCACATTTATAAATAACAGCTGGCAACAACTTCGACTGACGATTTGTGGTGGCTGGCATTGGAGGGTTAGGGGCTATGCAGCAGCGCAGGAATGCAATCTCTCTAATATCAATGACAAAGTGTTTCGCAGCTGCAGATTAAACGAAGCATGCCACATACAATATTCAAATAGCGCAAACGGCGGCAGACAGGTCGGGAGAAGGAATGCGTGCGAGCAGTCAAAAGGCAAAAGGGGCCGTCAGTCAGCAACGCTGCTATTTGACATGTTTGCCTTATAATGCCAACATTAATGCATTAAAAGCATTTACGTGCCCCATGAAAGTTGTAACGAAATTTTCTGATGATACATAAACAAGCAAATATCACACTGCCGGCACCCGCACGGCTGCGCGCCGCTTCAAAACAAAGGCGAGACAAAATTCAAAATATTTCCTATACATATTTACGCACGCACATAGAGCGCTAAGCGAATATCATGTGTCAGTCTAGCAACATAGCTCGAACCATGCAAGCTGGCGAGCGTGTCGTGAAAGGGCAAATTTTTGCAGCCTTTGCGGTTGAGCTGGGTTAAGGCGTCCCGGGGTTGGGTTTGAGGTTAGGTTGGTCGGTTCGGTTGGGCTTGAGGGTTGAGTGCGACTGGCACTCGCCGAATTTACATGCATTGTTCGATGTGCTGTTTAGAAATACTAGTTGCGTTTGCTGTGGTTGTTGTTCCTTTTTTGTGGGAACGTGGGGCAAAAACGGCGTAAAAGCACATAATGCAATGCTATCCTAAAGATAAATAGCATTGCGAGTAGCAAGAACACACACACACACATATATATAGCAGACAGCCAGCCAGTCAGTGAGCAACAGCAACAAAAGCAGCAGCAATGAAGCAACATGCGACACGCACGTACACATTGATACTTTGTACATATATGAAATATATAAAAAGTGAAATATCTGCGGTACATACGAGACGATATCATTGCCAGCGCACATGCACAACGACACCAGCAGCCACAGTGGCCAAAGTAACAGCAGCAAAAATGAAGGCAAACAGACGTGACGTGGTGTCAAAATTGATTTAACTCATGTGACCAAAACGAAAAACAAACCAACAAAAATGAAAACAACATATTAAAATAAAAGAGTAAGTGGCGGGGAGGGCATTGGCAAAGCGAACAACATGGCAGACGGCATGCGACAGCGAGCACGTGCGACGGCCTAAAGCGCTAAAGCAACAATTTTGCGGTTTTTATTTTCCGCTTTACGTGCGTACTTATGTGTGTTTGTATGTGTATTAATACAACAACAGCCAATCGCATAATGACATAAAGCATTTTTAACGATTATTTGCATTCGGCTGCAGACTCGCTGTCACATCGATTCGCTTTATGCATTGTTTTACTTTTTCGCCTGTCACTTGAGTTTTTGTTTCATTGCACAGTGATTCGTTTCATAGACAATATTCGAAAAAATTTATAGTTTCAGAATTGAACGATTTTGATGTCATTTGAAAGATAAAACTCCAACTAAGAGAACTCCAAAAAATCGGTGTAAAAAATTCATTAGTTCATTAATTCATTAGTGTGTGTGCAAAAGGTGCCCAAAGTCGAAACTTTTTTCACAAAAAAATTTAAACACATGTTTTCATCTGTTTTTTAGTCTATTGAGTAAAAAAAAAATCGTAAAAATATATGGTTAACAAAAACTTGCCAAAAGTTTAAGATTAATTATTAATTAATTAACTTTAAGATAAATTTAGATTCAGAACTGGTGTGGGCATTTTTGCTTTTAACTTTTTCAAAAAATTTGCAAAGCGGAGGCTTCTACTTCACTTTTTATTTAAATTTTTTTCAAAATTAAAAACCTGAAAATTGCCAAAACTTAGAGGAAAATATCGAAAAAGTATGTGAAAGTATGTTCCTGGATTTTTTGTATTTTAAGAAACATTCTTTCTTTGTGGGATAATGTAATTACATCCTCCGATATCTTCCGATCTCAAAAAATAATTCAATTTGAAAAGTTGTATATTTATTCATCCTATAATTCATTACTTAAAAGGCGGAAACTGCAATTCTAAAGAAGTACATAAATTCTAATTGATTTGAGTATCAGTATTTTAAATAATAAAAAGATACAAAATCAATGAAGCGAGAATAATGAAATTTTGACACGTAATCAAGCAGATTTTGGGTTTCGACATACTTACTTTTTAAGAAAATTCTGTATAAATTTTCAAGGATATAAAGGATTAATATTTTCAAAACACCTTTTTCATATCCTTTTTTTAGAAATAGATAAAAAATAAATTTTATTTAAATTCTTGAGCCTTTCCTCTTTCATTTGATATATATATCGCCATATTCTAACGAGGTTAATTATTTTTTATATTTTTTTCATTTTGTATCCCCTTCAAAATTTTGAAGTCCTTTTTAAAGGGCAAAGGATGTAGAAATGAAAAACTGAGTACGCAGTATTACTATGTTTGGTCTCTAGTTTCACGCCCATATGAATTTTTTCCGATGTGAAAAATTTTTTAATTTTTTGTCGCACGGTGTTATCAATGTTGACGTAGGTGATTAAATGTAAAATCTGAAAAATCTAGCCAACACACTTGTTGCTACAGCTTTCCAAAAATAACGAAAATTGCAAATTTAAGCCTCAGCATAAAATTTTTTTAAGAACAGACCACTCCTAATTTTGTGCCTTGGTTGTATGGAGTCGAATCACTGTGCATTGCAGCGTCAACTGAGAGTTGCTTGATTTCGTGCCTTTTCACGCTGTCGCCATGTTTTTATACACATTTTTATTATTAATGTGGCTGTGCGTTATTCTGGCATAGTTTGTCGCCTTCGTTTCATTCAAAAAGCGTTGAGACCAAACAAATAAGTTGAGAGTTGCACGCTTTTAGGCGCTTTTCAACATGCCACCACTATCGAATGTTGAGGCGTGTTGAAGCGAAAGTAGCAATATCTAATTTTGCTGACCTACACATAAAAATCTTCCATAAATTGTTACAAAAAAAGCAATTTTGTGCACTTGAAATATTATGTAAATAAATGTAAATAAATCAGTACAACTGAAAATGCCTTAATAATTTCCTCAATTTTGCTGGCATGTTAATTTGCTGTATTTTCAAACCTTCATTTGGGCCTTTAGTAGTTTCTCTAATGTCTCGACTTAGCAAATTGTTTAATTGCATTGTTCCACCTGTGCACGTTATTGTTGTAACAATTGCTCAATTAAAAACGGCTATTTCTATATTGGCAGCAATAATAATTCAACTAGTATTACACAATCAATGGAGAGAAACAACAATGATTGAAAGCCATGGATGAGATTTGCTGCAGAAGTGTGCAAAATTACCTATTGCATAGTTTTGGGCGTGCATGCTGATTTGTTAATAGCTGATTGTATCAGTGTGAGTGGCAATGGACGAAACAGTAATCAATATTGAACTCAAAAACATATTTTGATGCTTGTCATGACAGACCAAACCTTAAGTCGATGGCGCTTAAACTTTGGTAGGTGTTGGTTTTGGATGAGAGCCTTCAAGGAGATCTTCTACACACACAGGCATTTAAGCCTTAAGGCTCATTGTGTTATCAGTTTCCAAGTGTTCTATATTTGTTACATATTTTTTGATACATATGGCAGTGAAGTACGTAAAGTTGAGCATTGATTCTCTGTCCCACTCAACCAAAACCAAATAAGAATAATATTTTCTTTGGTGGCTATTTTCTCAGAGACCTGTAGGAACTTTGAACGACCTTTGAAAAATCCCCAAACTTTGTTCTGTTTGAAATTAGCTGGACTTATGAGAAAAACTACCTAACTTCCCCGCCAGCGCGGCATCAAAAGAAGGCAACGTTCTAGCTGATTCCCACAATTCCATATAAACTTCACATTTTCACGTTTTAAGCGGCGACGCGGTACAACAGTTGTTCATAACGCAATAATAAAAACAGCAGCAACGACAATCACCAACAAGAACAACAACGATACTGACAATGTATGTAACATGTAATAACGCCAGTAAAGGAGTAATTTATCATATGAAAATCGACATTTTCGATTGGAAAAATTGCAAAGCCAATAAAATGCGCTGCATGCTGCGTGTTGACTGCAAAAGTGATGCCAACAGCAGCTTCGTTGTATGCGGGCGGCATTAAAAATTAAAATCGATAATACGAGTAAGCGACAGTTTTGTGTGCTTTAAATGGAATTCTTATTGTTGCTATTATTAATAAAATAATGTTTGTAATCATGTAGGCGCTGCAGCAGCACTGCACAACAACAAGCACTGTCACTGGTAATCGCGCTGCGACATCTTTTCATGAATTAATAAAAAATTAATACAACTGTGCGAGGTGGGAGAAGTGCGGGTGAACCGCTAAAGTGTCAGCTGCTGTGGGCTGGGTCAATGGGCGCCGAAGTGCCCAAGGACGATGCGCAGCGGCGTAATTGCGTCAATGATAATTCGCGCACAACAATGTTGTCGCGCGCTGGCAACACTCAACGCTTATTGCGTTTAATAAGCCTTCGAGCACTGATACACGTCCGCACGCAGCGAGTATTGTGGCCGGAACGCAACAACCAATCGAGCAATATGCCATAGCGAAAACGCACTGTTCGTGACCGCATTGGTACTCACATACACACACACACTCACAGACAAGTGCACAGAAGCAACGTTAAGCGGCAACATTGCCGCATTTTCGCTTAGCGTTCGCCGACGTGGCAGAATCGCCAAACGCATCTATGGCGGCTGTCCGAATGTGCTCACTGCTCGGCGTTATCGGTGCGCTGGCAGCGGTGTGCAACACGCATAGGCGATGACAGTTGGTGGGCGCAGCAACTTGTCAAACGCGGCGGTGATTTTGTGTATTTTTTGTTGCTTCGCATCGCGTCAAATTGCATATTTCAATTTTTCATGCTGGCCAACAACAAATGGCCATGTGTGGTGAAGGTAGCCGCTTCGTGGGATGCGGTGCGTTGTGGCCGTTATTGTTGCCTAAAGGCACATTGTTGTTGCTGTATTAACAAATGTTTCCTCAACTAAATTCCTGCTCCCGCGGACCCCCAATTTGCGGTTGATGTAGAGCTCGATGCGGAGAGATGACGCTGCGTGCTAAGCTTTTAAGGGAGGTAGGTGAACTCTATGACATTTAACGAATCATCAGCTGTTCAGTAAATCAGAAACAAGAACTGATCCAAATTTATCAAAATAAACATTTTACTTAACACAAATCCACTGCAGGGTTTTCACTTTTTATCCATAGATTTACGGATTAGAATCTTATCCTAATCCAATCCTAATCCTATCCTAATCCTATCCTAATCCTATCCTAATCGTATCCTAGTCCTATCCTAATCCTATCCTAATCCTATCCTAATCCTATCCTAATCCTATCCTAATCCTGTCCTAATCCTATCCTAATCCTATCCTAATCCTATCCTAATCCTATCCTAATCCTATCCTAATCCTATCCTAATCCTATCCTAATCCTATCCTAATCCTATCCTAATCCTATCCTAATCCTATCCTAATCCTATCCTAATCCTATCCTAATCCTATCCTAATCCTATCCTAATCCTATCCTAATCCTATCCTAATCCTATCCTAATCCTATCCTAATCCTATCCTAATCCTATCCTAATCCTATCCTAATCCTATCCTAATCCTATCCTAATCCTATCCTAATCCTATCCTAATCCTATCCTAATCCTATCCTAATCCTATCCTAATCCTATCCTAATCCTATCCTAATCCTATCCTAATCCTATCCTAATCCTATCCTAATCCTATCCTAATCCTATCCTAATCCTATCCTAATCCTATCCTAATCCTATCCTAATCCTATCCTAATCCTATCCTAATCCTATCCTAATCCTATCCTAATCCTATCCTAATCCTATCCTAATCCTATCCTAATCCTATCCTAATCCTATCCTAATCCTATCCTAATCCTATCCTAATCCTATCCTAATCCTATCCTAATCCTATCCTAATCCTATCCTAATCCTATCCTAATCCTATCCTAATCCTATCCTAATCCTATCCTAATCCTATCCTAATCCTATCCTAATCCTATCCTAATCCTATCCTAATCCTATCCTAATCCTATCCTAATCCTATCCTAATCCTATCCTAATCCTATCCTAATCCTATCCTAATCCTATCCTAATCCTATCCTAATCCTATCCTAATCCTATCCTAATCCTATCCTAATCCTATCCTAATCCTATCCTAATCCTATCCTAATCCTATCCTAATCCTATCCTAATCCTATCCTAATCCTATCCTAATCCTATCCTAATCCTATCCTAATCCTATCCTAATCCTATCCTAATCCTATCCTAATCCTATCCTAATCCTATCCTAATCCTATCCTAATCCTATCCTAATCCTATCCTAATCCTATCCTAATCCTATCCTAATCCTATCCTAATCCTATCCTAATCCTATCCTAATCCTATCCTAATCCTATCCTAATCCTATCCTAATCCTATCCTAATCCTATCCTAATCCTATCCTAATCCTATCCTAATCCTATCCTAATCCTATCCTAATCCTATCCGAATCTTAATCCTATCCTAATCTTATCCTAATCCTAATCCTATCCTAATCCTATCCCAATTCTATCCTTATCACATCTTTATTGCACTCCGCTACTTGTAATTCTTTCGTGTTCAACACGAGTTTTATTCTCTTGTCACTTTTAATCTCTCTCCTATTCCATATTTAATCTCCGTCTATCTTCAGTACGTTTTTGTAGTTGCCACTCGTTTGCAATATTATCAACAAACACTAAATGATCCGAACCCCACAAGCACCGAGCGCAAAGCAGCAAACATTACCAAAAAAACAGCATTGAAAACAATAGTCACCAGAATCAGCTGCAAAACAACAACAACAACAATAACGTCGACTAAAAGCGCAACCACAATAAACTACAAACACTCATGCGTTCATGTCGGCGAGGGCACTTTGAGTTGGCGAAAATCGTTAATTTAACCAAACAATAACAGTGAGCGAGCGAAATAAATGATTTCACCATAGCACCGCACCAACAACCACGCCACACGCCACACCATTACCAGCAGTGCCAGTGGCACCACTTGACAAACCAAAAATGAACACAAATTGTACGTATGGACGGCCAAACGAGTGCACAGACTAACGGACGGAAGGCGGTCGCAGAGACGGGAACAGACTGAAACAGGCAGCGGAATAAGCAAACAGCGGGACAGAGGCATAACAGACAACACTGCAGCAAGTGGCATGCAGTTTGTAACCTTGCAACAACAACAACAACAACAACAACAACAACAACAACGAGCAGCTAAGCCAGCAGTTGGTGCACTCGCGGTAGTTGCATCACATTGGACCGCACCGTGCGCACTTTGTGCGCTTGCACCACTTGCAGTGACAACAAAAAACAACCACAACAACTGCAACAGCAACAACGGCAATGACAAAAATGAGCACATATTTGCAACAACTGGCACATTCGGTGCGCTGCACGTTGTGCGCCGTCTCATTAAACGGATGCAAATTTTTCGCTGCCACTGTGCCGCATTTATGCTTCCGCTAGCGAGGTCCGCTGCTCGCACTCCGCCGTGCCTGCTGCATTAACAATATTTAAAACAAAAACATAGACGCTGTTGCAGTTGCAGCGGGCGTAATGAGTGCTGCGGCAACGAAATAAAAAAATGGCGAAATGGGAAAATGACAAAAGCCAAAATTGACAAAACTTCCCGCTGCTCGCTGCTTTTGTTTCAATTCGCCTGCTCTTCGTTTGCACGCAAACTGGTGCAATGAAATTTTACTCTTTATTGCCCGTTTGTGTTGTTGTTGTTAACGATTTCCTATTTAAAAATATGGCAACCGGGTTAAAACGCCTGTCAGAGTTGATATTTGCCACTTTTTGCGCTGTTCGCATTCAATATTCATTTTATTTAATTTGCCTTTTAGTTTGTCATTTATTGTTATTTGTTTTGTTTGCCCTCGTTTCGATTTTCATTTGCACAGTTAAACATTTACGCTAATAAAGCAATTTTTAAAAGTGAGTCGCACTGCACAGAACTGCGTCGATTGTGGTGAAGTTTTTTGTTGGCACTGTGGCCGTTATGTTGCTGCAACTTGTTCGTGTGTGTTGCTTTGGGGCCATGTTGCCTGCCGGATGTTGCGGTTTTAGCATTGGATGTTGCGGAAAGTTATTTGTTTTACTGGTTGTTTCCTTTTGATGTTGCTGAGAGCCGAGATCTTGGGTTCCAAATTTTATGAAATGCGAAGGGAGTGAGAGTTGAATGGGAGGAGAGAAGCATATATAGAACTAGAAAGAGCGCCGTAGAGGTATTGGTGGGGCAGAGAGAGAGAAGCATATATAGAACTAAAAAGAGCGCCGTAGAGGTAGAGGTGGGGCAGAGATATAGGAAGTGGTGGCCCGTAGAGGTAGATCACTAGACAAGGGGAAAGCTAGAGTTTGAAGTAGATAGAGAGGTCGAATTAGGAGGTAGAGTTATTCATAGAAGTAAAGCTAGAAGAATTGGAAGATGTAGATGTAACTGTAGAGGCATAGATATGGTGGTAGATTGGAGTGGGAGGTAATAGAAGAGGTAGAGCTAGAGAGAGTAATGATAGATCTGGAGGATCTAGCTGTACTAGAGGAAGTGTCAGAGTTATAGTAAGAAAATGAAATGGAAATGGCGGTAGGGTTAGTGGTTGGTGGTAAAGGACAGGTCGAGCTATACTATAGGTGACGCAGAGTTGGAGGAAAAGGGTAGCTAAGGAAACGGAGAGCCACCCTGCCCTCGAAAAGTAAAGCATTATAGTAAATGAGATTTCGAAAATGACAAACGTATCACGTCTCTACAGAGATTGAATAGAAATTAAACATGGGTTAAACAAGATTACACTTTGTTGTTATTTTTGGGTTAAATATACTTACCATTCATACATAAAACTTGCTCGTTTACTCCACATCCAGATCAACTTTATCTCCAAATATCACTAAGAAATGTTCACATAGTTTTATCTACCAACTTGTTGGATAGATGTCACTTTAAATGTATCATCCGCACGACAGCTAAAACAACAAAGTTAACAACTAAAAGTCTAAAGTTTATTTTTTAGTGACACTTTCATTGTCGGCTACTTGCTGATGAGGGTATTTGTGAATACCGGCGCTGCGGTGTTAATATCAAAAATTTGCCTCTGTCTACCTATGAATAAATTTGTGCACGTGTGCGTTCGTGTTTGTGTGGTGTCTACGTTAAATATGTCAACCACATCATAATGTGGCAGCTTATTTGTACACAAGACACGTGCACACACACACACACACAGCCACACTGACATGCAGCTCCACTGAAAAGTGGGTCTTACCTCAAAATGTGCCAACGACAAAAATTTTCGAAAATTGTCAAGAAATAAATAAAGTGCACAAGTAGCAGGCGCCAGCAACAACAAGAACAAAACGCAGCAACAACATTCGATTAGGCAGCGGTGAGCTGTGAATAAGAAGCATTTTTTGTTTGACAGCTAAGAGTAATAAGCGCCGCGTATGAAAGCGAGCGAGCACGGCGCTCGTAAAGATTTATAAGCAGCTGCAGTGGCAGAGCTGCATTTCAACACATTTTAATAAAATTTAAAAGTGTTGTCGGCATGAATGGCAAATGATGTATGGCGCTGTCAGCGCGCTTACGGGGGAGGGGCGGCATTAATTTCACGAAAATTTTCATTCTTTCTGAGGCAACAATTTTGTCCATTTTGTTTGGGGCGCAATGCACGGCGTGTGCGTATTATGCGGGTTTTGTCAACTGTCAACAGCGTAGCGGCTGCGGCAGCATTTCTTATGTCTGCATATCCTTATAAGCTGCCGCTGGCTTTAAAGCGTACCGCACACATACATATGTGCGGCGTATGTGTGCGTCCTTAACGCAGCAACATGACAGCAATAATCCCGACTGGTCAATGTGGCAAGTCCAGTGAAAGGCAGTAAAGTCCGTGCAGCAGCAGCAGCAGCAACGTGTGAGTTTTGTGAATGTGAATGTGAGAGCGCGTACAGCAGCAAAGCAGAAAATCAAGTGAAATACGAAGAGGGAAAAGTAGAACATTATTTTCTTGAGTTATTTATGGCTTTTATGCGTTTACTGCGGCAGTCAGCACCGCCTTAACTCGAGCACTTATAAGCAACTTTAATGGAGTTTATATTCTTTTAATATGATTAAAGTAGAATTTTATGTTTTGCGAATTACTTTTGCAGAACTTGCTGCGCATACGAAGACGTCTTATATGTACATGTGCGTGTTACGCATATACATTAGTATATAAATATGTTTTTTTTCTGTCGATGGAGGAAAATCTTCGGAAGTTGCGGAGTTCCAGCCCAGAATGGCGGATTTTTACAGGCTTCTTACCCCCACGGGACCGTCTTTCGGTATTATATCGTAGGGTGGATTTTGATCTTATCTAGACCTAGAAGCATATATGTATGTCTATGTGTGTGGTAAATTAAATTAAATTTTATTTTATTTTATTTTATTTTATTTTATTTTATTTTATTTTATTTTATTTTATATTATATTACTGCCGCCGAGGCTCAGTTGGTTAGTGCGTTGGACCGCGAGTCGAAGGCAGCAACCTCAGGTTCAAATACTGCCTGTAATAACACCTAAAAAAAATAACGGGAAAACTCGTTTTCTCTTTCGGTGGCTGTCTTCTCAGCTGGAAATGGCAATCCTCTGAGAGTAAAAATTCCTTATGAAAAAGCTCCCAACCTGCCGTTCGGAACCGGCATAAAACTGTAGGTCCCTTCCACACGCGTACAAATTCACACGCACAACACGGGTGGTTGCGGGAAGCTAGGCCTTAGTCTCGCGTAAGCGGGCTGTCGTGAGTCAATTATTAATTACACTGTGCAAGTCCAAAATTTAGACATGGGGGGGACCTACTGGGTGAGTTTCCTATAGGTATACTGAGTTGAGATCCACCAGCCGTTTGGTAAGATTGGCTCTAGTTTATGAGAAATCCGACTTTGAAGTTTGCTCATGTTAGTCCAGTTTGTCGCTTAAGTAAGTCCTAAATCGTTTCGAATATCGCATTACTGTCTTCGGCAAGTTTGTAGATATTTTAACGACCAACAAATTTGCTTAAGACACCAATCCAAAAAAAGTACATTTAAGGGGCACAACTAGTTTGAAATTTTGAAAATTTCGTTTTTTTTGTTTTTGCATTTTTCGATAATTTATACCTTTAAAAATAACATATTAAAATCTTAAGTGAAAATCTTAAATAGTTTCTGAGTTACAGCCTTCTACATAGCAGCTTCTCATTATTTAGAATGGCGCGTTACTTGACGGCCGTACCTGACCGGCGTTTTTCTCAAAACTACATTTTTCAAATTTGCTGCAGCTGTAACTTGATAACAAATCATCCGATCGACTTGGGTCTTTTTTTAGCTTATTGTGTATTTGTTTTTCCATACAATGACCCTCCAGTTTAATGATAGGATGAAAAGTATAATTATGCCAGGCCAGAAACCATCAGATTTTTCAGCAAAATTTTAATTTTTTTTCAAAAAACCGCCATTTTGTTGCATTTTATTTTTGTTTTACAACCGAGGGTCATTGTATAGGAAATATAACCTAGTTAAGTAAAATTTTTGGTTTTTTTGATTTCAGGCACTGCGAAGGCTACAATCACTGCAGCAGTGGGAGAACGTTTTTTTTGAAGACTCAGGAGATGGTGGATAACTTGCTGAAAATCGAATATTTTCATTTGAAAAAATTACTTTGTATTCATTATTTATGCATAAATATATCTGCAAAATTTTAAAACATTCGATGCAATACTTCACAAAATTCATAATTCACAAAAATCTCCTTTTTTCAGGCGGTCAAACTAGTTGTGCCCCTTAAACTGTGTAATTGCGATATGTGCATTTTTTTGCGCAGCGCTACGTGGCGTTTGAGTGTCATTTAATTATAATTAACACTCATATAATTGACACTCATACGCCACGTTGCGCTGCGCTCAAAAATGCACATATCGCAATTACACAGTTTAAATGTACTTTTTTTGGATTGGTGTCTTAAGCAAATTTGTTGGTCGTTAAAATATCTACAAACTTGCCGAAGACAGTAAAGCGATATTCGGAATGATTTAGGACCTATTAGAATTTAAACGTTCGAAGACTTAAGCGACGAACTCGACAAACTTCAAAGTCGGATTTCTCATAAACTAGAGCCAATCTTACCAAACGGTTGGTGGATCTCAACTCAGTATACCTATAGAAAACTCACCCAGTAGGTCCCCCC